>ML107491.1:11873-29657 GCA_003697995.1 Taxidea taxus jeffersonii | reverse complement strand
CTCACCAGCACCCACTAATGCTCTCCTCCCCCACAAGATGAGCTATTACAGCTCTGGGATTAAATTCTACTCTGTTGGGACGCCTGGGTGGCTCAGTTGGTTAAGCGGCCGCCTACGGCTCAGGTCATGATCCCAGCATCCTGGGATTGAGTCCCACATTGGGCTCCTTGCTCGGCAGGGAGCCGGCTTCTCCCTCTGCCTCTGCCTGCCTCTCTGTCTGCCTGTGCTCGATCTCTCTCTCTCTCTAACTAATAAATAAATAAAATCTTAAAAAAAATTTTTTAAATTCTACTCTGTTGTTATTGTCTTTTTTTAAGATTTATTATTTATTCTTTTAGAGAGAGAATGAGTGTGTGCACAAGAAGGAGGGGCAGAGGGAGAGAGAATCTCGCAAGCAGATTCTGTGTGTTGAGCGTGGAGCCCAACATGGGGCTCGATCTCATGACCCCGAGATCACAACCTGAGCCAAAACCAAGAGTTGGATGCTTAACCGATTGTGCCACTCAGGTGCCCCTGTACTCTGCTGGTATTAACTGTGGGCACTTAGGCATATTCCTTCCCTCTCCGGGCCTGCTGATGGTCCCTACTTTATAGGGCTGTGCTGGGGATCAAATGGCATGAGACAGCCCAGCTCCTAAAACCTAGTAAAGACTCCATTTGTGGAGAAGGTAGAGGGGCTCAGAGAGGGGAAAGGTGGGCCTGGGTGAGATTCCCAGGGATAGGTTAAAAACTGGGCCCCTGGCCTCTCTCCCTGTCCACTAGTTATGTGGTTACATGTCCATCCAGGGATATGTAACATCCAGAATGCCTATGAACTTCCCAACAGCTCCCTGAGAGTACCTGCAGAAACTATGGTTTGTTCCCATTTTACAGATGAGAACAGTGGCAACTCAGAGAAGGGAAGGATCTTGCTGAAGTTACACAATAAAAGAGAGGCAGACCCAGAAGAAAGCCAGGCCCACCGACTCTAGGTTGGGGGAGTCCGCAGTCACTGGATGGATCAAGAGGAAGAGCGGGCACACATGGCTGGGAAAGATCTAGAGGCAAGAACATGTGTGACACAGGCTGGGGAAGGTCAGGTTCCATTCTGACACTTTAGGGATTTTAGCTCTGGCTTGTTTGTGAGTGAGTGAAATGTCAGGGCGGCCCCCACTGGGCTGTGCCTCATGGAGAAGGGAAAACCAGACGTCTCAGGGGACAAACACTGAGGGAAGGAATGAGGCTAGGTCAGATGCAAAGAGGGGTTTGGGCAGACTGAAAGGCAAGCAAGAGACCAACAAGCTGACAAACAGGTATATAGGCAGAGAGATGGATGGATAGACAGATGCACAGATAGATGGGTTCACGATGGACAGACCGATGAACAGAGAGCACTGGAAAAGAGTCAGCAGAGCCAAGACGAGGAAGGAATATTCCAGGCAGGAATACCTGTGTGAGCAAGGACTCCGAGATGAGGCTAAGTATGACTTCAGGGCTTTGGGGCACTTTGGGGAGGAGGCTGGTGTGTAAACCTGGGAGGCCCAGGGCCATGAGGAAAGCAGGGGTGGGGTGGCAAGGATTGCATTCCCCTCCACGCCCTGCCAACCCCAGGTAAGCCCACAAGGGGACAAAGGCAGTTCTAGGGCAGGTTGGGTTATTCATACTCCCCAAGGATCACTGCACCCATAACCCCGCGCTGTCATTGCCCAATGTGTGTTTGGAGGACAGACCCAGATCAAGATGTCTTTGCCATAACCGCTCCCATATCCAGGTGTGTGGCTGGCCTCTGGGGCAAGACTGGTGGGCCAGCAACGGTCACTCCCAGGGAGCAGGGAGCCAGCCGCTGCGACAGCCCAGGGAGAGCCTCAGTGGGGGCCTGGACCAATTAGGAAGGAAGGGGTGACAGCAATAATTAAAAATTAAAAGCCAACAAGACAGCAGTTTAAAAATGGAAGGAGTGAGTGAAACAATTAGCAGAGACGAGGCAACAGGGCAGGCAAGATACAAATGAAGCTGATCACAAGGCACTAATGACATCGGGAAACCTAATTTTTCCAGTGTCAGGACTGCGTGATGAAGCACTGGGCCAGCTCCCCTGAACCAGCCGTGTGCTGTCTGAGGTCGGTGGCGCTTAGTCTCCCTCCCCACTGCCTCCGAGGAGCCTGACCAGGGAAGCCAGGGGACAGAGGGCCCCCGCTGGTGGGGACGCTAGGAGGCAGGGAGGCCTGTGGACAGTGCGGGGGGTGGGGGGGTGTGGCAGGGCCACGAAGCTGGGAAACCAAGGCACGAGGGGGGGGGGGGGGGGGGGGGGGGGGGGGGAAGGAGTGCCTGGGCGGCGGGGCGGGGGGGGGGGGGGGGGGCGCCGGTGGTGGCAGATATCACTCCCTTGGTGTCCCCCCACAACGCATTGGTGGCGAAGTCACAGTCCTCCCCAGCGCGCACCGGTTGCCGCGGAGACCAGGCGACCCTCCTGGCAGAGGGAGGCTGAGTCAGTTTGAGTAATGGCGGAGAACGCCGCCGCTGATGGGGAAAAATACATCTTCATAACAGGGTGAACCTTTTGGAAAATGGAATAAGTAAAATAATTGAGAGAAAGAAAATTGAGTTTTTATTGCTTTTTAAGTGTTTAAGTGGAGGTTTCATTTAGGGAAATTATCGTTGCTTTTATTTTTAGCCACCCGGTGGGGTAGGGCGGGGCCAAGAAGAGCTTTGATTGGGGCGGGGCCTGGTTCTGCCCGCTGGTCCTAGGGGCCCCCAGAGCCAACCCCTCTCCCAAAGAGAGGAGAAGACCAAGGGTCCTTCTGGATCTTGCCTTGGCTCCTGGTGTCTCTTGGGTCCTGCCATTAGGCTGTCCACCTCACTCTCTCTCTTGTTGGTCTCCTGACTGTGTTTGACTATCCCTCTTCACCCCCACTCAGCTCTCGAATAGACTTGCTCCGCTGAGTCTCTGAATGTCCCGCTTCTAATTTCCTGGCTCCTCCTGACCGGTCCTGTGTCCCCTGTCCTCAGCCCTTGTTGAGGCACTCGTCTGCTCCATCCCTGGTGGAGGAGTGGGGAGGCACCCCTCAGTCTTTGGACCTGAAACCCAGAGGATGCTTGTTGAGCCTCTCTGATGCCCTCTGCCCCGCCTAGGGGGTCTCGTTGACCCTCTTCCCATTCCCATTAACTCCCCTGTCGCCTGGTGGAAATGGCTCAGGGCAAGGCCACCAGGCAGACCGCACATAGTGGATGAGGTGGCCTGCCTCTCCAGAGCCCCCTGCCCTCCCTCTGCCCTGTGTCTGGCTTTTCCTTTGGGTTCCATCTTGGGCCTAGTCCAGTAGTCCCTTTTCCCTCTCTGGGGTTGGTCTTTCCAAGGCTCCAGTCTTCCTAGGATCTTCCAGATTCTCTCCTGAGCCCCAAATGGAAAGCTTTGCTGGCTAGTCTCCTTTCCCTCTTCACTGGACCCACCATCCCTTCTTGCTCAGTTCAACCACCCATGGGTTTAGTCCATAGATCCTCTTAGCTCTTGCCAAGATGGCAGCTCCAGCAGCTCCTTGGTTTCCTGTCTCCATTCTTGGGCTCCCTGCCCTGGCAGCTTCTCTCAATTCCTCAATAGTGTCAAGCTTTTTTCAACCCAGGGCCTTTGCCCATGTTATTCTTTCCACTGAGAAATTTTCCCCCCTCACTTGGCCTGACCAAGCACAGGGGGTACTTTCTCCCTTTAGGTCATGATTGGGAGGCAGAAACCACGACTCACGTTACTGCAAGAACAAAATGGAATTTACTGGCACAAGTAATGGAAAAGTCCAGATCTGGGAGCTTTGGGCATGGCTAGATATAAGTGCTCAAACATTAGTACCCAGGACACAGCCTCTCTATCTTGTACCTCTCTGAGTACGAACTCCATGTTCCTCCAGGAATTCCCAGTCCTGCCCCCTTACAATACCTCATTCCTATACCTCCAGCAGAAGCCTCAAGGTCAAGTCAGTCACCTTCCCATCCCAGAAAGTCACTATGGTCCTGAAGCTGGAGGAAGCTGATTGGTCAGGCCAGTGCCAAGGCAAGGAGATAGGGGGTGAACATGTGCTTGTCTCCAACCCATGGAGAGAGCATGATGGGGTCAGGGATTCCCCAGAGACTACTGGGAGTGAGCACCTGAGCAGACCTGGCCTCTGCTGGGCTTATGCCCTGCCCTAATTTCCCTTTCCTTCCCATTCCTGGGAGGATGGTGATTCTCTTCTTGACTGGTCGCCTCTAGGCTGTGTGCCCAGAGGCAGGAACCAGGCTTCTTATTCACCACAGGATCCCTAGTGCCTATGAAGGAGGGGGAGCCCCCTCATGTTACATATGGGGAAACTGAGGCAGGGGCTCAGCTAAGATCACGCATCCGTGTTCATGCTAAAGTGCCCGATGCTCTGTTCCTCATGTCATCGTGGTTACCCTTCCACCAACCCCTCCTCCATCCCTCCTCCCAGACCTCCCACAGCCATTTCCCCCTCTTGAACCACCCCTGTTCCCACACGTGCCCCCAGCTGTCTGCCTGTCTGTCTACTCATCTCTCCTAAACTCCTCCCTTGGTGTCCACACTGTGATCTCTACTTCCTCAGTCCCAAGCTTGCCATATGCAGCTCAGAGGTCTTGATGGCCCCCTACTGATTCTGACATGCTCACAGCAGCCCCTCACCAGCATGCAGCTTGTCAGCGACTGCTTTCCACATCACACAGCCACCTCCCCTCCTGCCCCTTGGAGATACTGCTTCCGTTCCTTCAGACATGTCTTCTTCCCACTGTCCCCGGGTCCTGCCTGTCCCAGGGCTCTGTTCCCACTGCTGGTCTCATACCTTCTCTGTGGGCCCTCCTTGCCTGTGGCCTTGTTCTCACCCTTGGGTCCTAACACACATGCTGTCCTTCTGGATCCTGATCCCTGACCCGAGTCACTCTGTGAGGTACCTCCTCTGCTGAGCTCAAGGTCAATCCCCAGCCTTGCTGCTCCCACCCACAACCAATCCATCCCTCCTCCCAGCCCTGCACCTCCTACAGGGCCTCTGGCTTGGATCATCCAAACTCCAGATGGGCCTTCCCATCCCACCTCCGCTTGAAACCATTCCCAGCGCCCTATTGCCCTCGTGACCAGCCTAAGCTCCTCCCTCCCACTCCCACTGCACTGACTGCTCCAGCCACCCACATGCCCTGACCCTGGCCCCTGGTCCCCATAGATAGACACAGTGCCATCTTGGAGGGGTGCTCATTGGCCCTCTGCCCATGCCCCTGCTGTCCCCAAAGCCTGAGTCTTTCCCTCCCTGTCTTTTCCCAATATCCACTCCTTTCTCTGGTTAACTGCTCCTTTCCTACCTAAGCTCAGAGATCACCCACCCGAGGGAGCCTTCTGTGCCCTCTTCCCTGAGCCAGTCTCCTTCTGTCCTGTCTTCTCCCCTGCTGTAGTATGTTTACCTGAATTTACCTTGACTCCTCTCGGTGTCTGCTTATGCCACACCCCAAGCCTGGTGCTTAGTGGGTGCTCAGTGCACATCATTGAATGAATGAACGAATGAATGCATGTCTTTCCAGGGGTAGTCCTTTTACACATGGGGCCAATTCTCCTGTGTGCAAGATGTGGTCAGTCAAAGGGGCCTCCCAGGGCACCCTTGGCAGAGCCCGGGACCAGCATTGCCAACAGAGCAGGTCCTAAAGTCTCCTGCAAGCTGGGTAATATGTGTATTCTTACCACCAGCCCCTACCCCACCAGGAGGGGACCTCTGGGCTGCTGAGAGGGCACAAGCTCGTCCTCTGACTGCCTTGGGTCTCCTTTCCAACCTTCTTATTCTCTCTGCCACCACCCAGTCCTGTACTGGTCCCTTTGGTCAGTAACCTTGGTTATAGCTCCTTTTCCTCCTGTTGGCTTCTGTTCTCCTCCCCAGGGTGCATTGTAGCTGTCTCTGTCATCCCCTCTAACCCCCAACCCCTGCCCATCCCCTCCACCTTGCACTGCCTGCTCCCATTCCCTCCCTGTGCAGCCTCTCTCTCCTACAGCCTTGCCCTCCCTCTGCTGAGTACAGCTGCTCTCTTCTAAGAAGTTAAGTTGAATTGATCTGCTGTTTAATTGCCTGATGTGTTCATTGCCCACGTGGACTATTGGCAGAGGTGGCTGAGGTGGTGGGCAGGCAGAGAGCTGGGACATCTCAGGGCCTGAGTGGGCACCTGCCTGCCCACCTGGGAGCACCAGAGTACATATGTGCCTCCTAGAGAGGCCAGGGGGGGCAGGAGAGGAGCGCACACACCCACCCACCCACGCATTCATGGACACAACACACACACACACACACACACACACACACACACACACGCATACTGTGCTTCCAGCTGCAGCCAACAGCTGTTATCGCTGTCTTTTCTGGACCTGGCATTCAAGGCCTCCAGGATCAAGCTGCAACAGACTACAGCAGCCACACCTCCTCAAGGTATCCCTGGACACAATGGGGACATTCTATCTCTGTCCATCAGTCCTTCTGTGTGTCTGTTGGTCGCTTTTGGGGCTCCATGCTGCAGAGACTTCTCTCTGAGTCTGACAGGGTGGGCAGGGCTGGGCCAGGATTCCCACTCAGACACAGTGTCCCCTCTTCTCTCAGATCAGCACTGGGCAGCACCTGGACTCTGCTAGCCCTGAGCTGGGCCCAAGCTCTGGGGAAGGAGGAGCTGTGACCAGGAAGACATCCTGGAGGAGGCAGAAGTCGGAAGATGAGTCCTCCCTGAGCACCAGCTGTGTGGGGAGCTTTCATGCCACTGTTGCTGTTGCCTTTGGTTCTTATCACCATCCTAGCCATACTGTCCCCTGCCTGCACACCTTCCATGTTCCCCCTCCCCTTCCAACAAGCAGAGAGCTCCTTGGGGAGTGCCCTTCCCAAATCACTCTGCCCCATCAAGCATTCCTTGGCTGTTTTTGCAAGGCCAAGGATAAATCAGTTGCATCTGCTCTCTGGGCCAAGTAGGAACCTCGGGGTGGTGGTTGGGTGGTGGGTGGTGGACTCGCTTGTCCCTTCTGCTCACTGCTAACCTGGGTTCATTTTGCCACGTTCTGCCATAATACTCTCTGGTCTTGCCTCCTGTGGGCAATGTCTACGTGCCAGGTAACCCAAGAGCCTGTGGCAGAGGTGTGCCTCATGATCCCATTGTATCCATGGGCAAAGTGAATCCTTGAGAGTTTAACTTACTTATAGGGGAACTCACAGGTTAAAAAGTGGCAGAGGCAGGAACTGACCCTGGGTCAAGATATATGATCAGTTTGGCTGATATCCAACACCTTCTAGACAGACAGGAAGATTGAAGCCCTGAGGCCAAGAGAAAGAAAGATGCATGGTGGTTCCATGCACCGCTGTGTGCATGGTTTTCAATGCATGGTATTCTTTCTGGAGGACAAAGCTTCCTTCTGAGGATTTCCCGTAGATTGGATTCCAGATTCCAGGGAGCACATCTAGGCTGCTTGTGGGTGGGATGCAACCCCTCCCGGACAAAGCTCACCTTTGTATCTGTGCCCTCTTATCTCCACAGCAGCACACCCCCCCCCCGCATCTCCTTTGTGGGGTGCTGTTAGGTGTTCCTCCCCTTTGAAGGGAAGTGACCAAAGGGGTCTTTGTCCAGCACCTGCCCTGGAAGGTTGACCTTGGATGAATGAATACAGTGGCCACTGTCCAACCCCCTCCCCCACCCCCCGTCGTCCCCCAACTCCTTTCTCTCCCCAAGGGAGGAAGGACATGGTGGTGGGGAAAGGAGGAGGAAGGGGAGTGGCAGAGAAAGAGGGAGAAGGGAGGGGAGATAGAGACTAGGGTGAGGAGGCTGACTGGGAGGGAGGAGGAGGAGCGGGAGGGGAGAGGAGGGAGGAGGAAAGTGAAGAGACGAGAGGAACGGGGGGAGAGAAGGAAGAGGACGGAGGAGGACATACAACCTGACCTGCAGGGAGGCTCGAGGGAGGGGAAGGCTGGCTGGCCGCAGGGGAGCCTGCGGTGGCTGCAGGAGATAGATAAGGTTGGGGAGAAAGACTCGGCTGATGGGAGCGCAGGGATTAGGGGCTCCAGAGGCCTGTCCTGGGCCTGTGGGTGGAAATTCTAGAAGAAGGGAGGCTGCCTTATGAGAAGGGATGAGAGAAAAGAGAGATCTTACTTCAGAGGACCCCAGTGCCCTTGGGGAGCAATGAGAAAAGCCCCACCCCCACTTATCTCTGCTGCCCAGTGAGCTGTCCAAGCAGACCTCTGGACCTGGGCTGGGCCAGCAGGACAGTGCTGGGTGGAAGATCCCCTCAGCTCAGGGCCCTCCCCTGCAGGGGAGGAAAACTTTCCCTTCCTCCCCTCGGGATTCTTTGACTGGCCTAATAATTACATTGACATAAGACAGATTAACAGGAGAAAAACATTTCATTTCCTATGTATACAAACTCATTAAATAGGAAACTCAAAGAAGTGACCAGAGCAGCCAGCTTTTATACCTTTTGGATAAAGAAATAATACATTTGTGAAGAATTGTCAAGACAAAAAAGTTTGGGCCAGGGGTAGTAAGTTGGTGAGGAAGTAACAAGGTTTGTTTACATTGAATTCCCCATTTCTGGTGATAAGGATGTCTCTCTACCTCCTGGTACAGGGAGGGTACCCTTCATGTGAGAAATTTATTTCTGCTTTCCGGGGGCCAGAGGAGGGTCAGAGTTTCCTTGCTCAAGCTGCTTCTTAAGTAACACTATTTAGTTATTTATTTATTTAAAAACAATTTTATTTATTTATTTTTAAAGATTTTATTTATTTATTTGACAGTTAGGGATCACAAGTAGGCAGAGAGGCAGGCAGAGAGAGGAGGAAGCAGGCTCCCTGCTGAGCAGAGAGCTCAATGATTGGCTCCATCCCAGGACCTGGGATCATGACCTTAGCCGAAGGCAGAGGCTTTAACCCAGTGAGCCACCCAGGCGCCCCTTAAGTAACTTTAATTCAAGAAATCAGTAAGCCAAAATGCCATGTTTTGGGGTGGCCTGCCCCGAACCCTATCACCTCCAATCAAAGAAGACAACTCATGGTTATGGCCCATCCACCCTGGGCCAACTTGGTACGCTCACCCCCTCATAGGCATGGGTGCCAGCCATGTAGGCAAGAGGAGGTGTCCCACCCCTGGTGGAGCTTGGCTCCTCTTCACACCCATGTCCTATGCAGCTGTGGCCTTACTAATGGCCACGCAATTTCTCGGATTCCCATCCTCTGCTTGGTGCCTCTGGGCCCTCACCTGGGGCAGAGGGAGACAGGCCCCATCCCAATCAGGCTGGGGCCCAGTACCCGGGGTTGGAGGGTAAGAGCCCTGGCTGGCAGGCTGTCATTCCCAAAGCTAGATTATGGAGACATTCCTCCTCACCTCCTGAGGCAGGATGAAGCAGGCCCCTTGTGGAGGCCTATGGGGCCCTGGAGTTCCAAGCTTCTTGAGTTTGCATTGTTCATCAGGCTGGGCCTGGCAACCAAGTCCTTCCTGGCCAGGGGGACACAGCTCTGTGTGGGTGAGGCTGGGACCCCTGCCTTGTTCCTTATGCTGTACCCAGTACCCAACCCATGTGGGCATGTAGTGGGCACCCACAGATGTCTGGAGTGGATGAATCTTGAGCAGTTAGAAGCTGGGTTTTCTGGGTGCTTGGTGGGAAGGGGTTCCTTCTCCAGGCCCTTGTAGAACTGTGCGGGAACTTAGCTGGGTGGCCTCTTCCCTGGGGGAGTCCAGCTGATGAGACTGGGAGTTAGGGAAGGACTGCCGAGTGTCAGCCCCAAGGGGTAGAGATAGGACCTGTTGGCCCAGGGCCTGGCTGCTGAGAGCAGCTGATGGACATAAAGGGTCCCTGTCTGGGTGGGGGTCAGGGCTGGGGAAGGTGGCCTTGGGCCTACAGATGACTGAGGGCTGGGTCAGGAAGTGGGGGAGGCCTTCTGTAGTGGAACTGCCCATGGAGCAGGGACCCAGCTGTCCGCAGCCTGCCTAGGCCACCTCTGCTGGGGGCTGAGAGCCTGGGTGAGGGGAGAGGCTGGCCCTACCCTTCACAGGTGTGGAAGCTGAGGCCCTGTTGGGCAGGGGGTGGCAGGTTTTCCTGGACATATTTGTCAAGTAGGCCAAACCCCTCCTCACAAAGACCCCAGAGCAAGGGCTGGGCTGCTGGAGGGCCTGGCCCCAGGCTTCATTTTTTCATTCATTCATTCCTCTATTCATTTCTTCTCATGCCTATCCCTGGTGCCCTTTCTGGCCTGCTGTAAACCACTTCTCCACCCAGTGAGGCCAGACTCTCCCTTGCCCTGGCATCTTCTGCCACATGTGCCTCTTGGCTATTTCTTGAAGAAACCTCTAGACCTTTGCTTTTGCTGTTGTCATTTTCCCCATCTGGAACCTTCCTGCCCCAGGTGCATGCATGGCCAGCAACTCTTGACATTTGGATGTCAACCCAGTGCTTCTGGTGCCTTCTCCTCCTTGAGTGCCCATCCAAAGCTCCCCCTCCACTTTTTATTTCCATTCAGTCCTGTTTTGTCTCTTTTAAAGCCTAAAAATACCTTGTTTTTTGGTTGGTCTGTTTATCATCTGTCTTTCCCAGGCATTGGGGAGCCCAAAGGAGTCATCACCTCACCAAGCCCTTCCTAAGAGCTGAGGCCTCAGCTGCTTTCCCTACTGGTCCATGTGTGGACCTTAGGCCTCTTGGTGGGACCCTCAGACCTCTAGACCTTTGCTTCTTGCCTTTTCCCCATCTGGAACACTTCTGCCCCAGGTGCCCTGCCTGGATTAGGCCCCTTGGCTGGGATGCAGAGAGGGTGCATGTGGAGATTGGCACCAAGTCTGGTCACCTCCTCACCCAACATGATGGAAATAAACGAGAGGCATCTGGAGCTGGAGTGGATGACGAGGAGGCTGGTACAGCCTGAATGATGCAGGGCTTGGGGAGGGGGACAAGCCAATGGGGGATGAGATGCTGGAAGAATCCGTAAGCCCTCCAGGACATTGTTCCTCATCCCTTAGTGGAAAGAATGGAGATGTGCTGGGGCCAGTAGTGGGGTGGCGGGGGAGGGGCTCCTGGGCCCAGTTCAGCTTCAGCCCATGGATAAGCAATGCTACTCTGGTGCTGAATTCTGGACAGGGGACCCAGCAGGGGGCAGTGGGGCCTTGTCCAGTAGTGCTGGCTCCTCTCACCACACTGACCCCCACCCTCTTCCTTCTCCTTCCACATTTCCAGGGTCCTCAGGCTTGGCTTCAGGAAACTTCCTCTCTGGTTATCGGCTGGGCATCAGTGGGAGCGGTCAGGACGTGGCTGTGGGTGTGTCAGGTAGCCAAGCTCCTGAGACCCACCCCAGGAGCTCCCAGTTTCTCTTCCCCCACACCCAGCTACTGCCCCAGCAGCCCCTACGGGAGTGGTGCTGAGAGAGGAGTCAGGGCCACATGCCCCTCATTCCTCTGAGATGGAAGGGGCTTCTGTGCCTTGAAGAAGATGTGACCTCATATTGCTTCAGCTTCTTGGAGAGCCAGGGCCATCAGATAACCTCAGGGTCTCTTTGGAGGTCAAGTCTACAGCTCCAAAGAGAAAGAAGGGAATAAGGCACACTACAGCTTCCACTGCTGCCACCAAGTGGCTGAAAGAGGTAAAACACCTGCTATTCCAATTTCCGGAAGGAGGTAGGGGGAGGGACACTCCTCAGGGTTGGGGGCAGAAGCACAGAGGGTGAGGATATGCACTCTTCCTCCCACCCCCTACTAGCTTCCTGGCATGGAACCCGGGCCTTTATTTGCCTTGGGGTGCAGAGAAATCCCAGATGCCATCAGACACGTACCACTAGAACTTCCCAGAGTGCCTTCAAAGGAGATCTGGCATCAGGGATGGCCCATCTGGCCTCCACTGTGTTAAGGGAAAACAGGGGGCCAGAATGACATCCAGGATCACAGCTAATGGGTCTTGGTAGCAAAGAAGAAAGGAGGGAATAGCAGCCTAGTGGGAGAAGAGGGAGCAGAGAGATGGGGGAGCAGGGAAGTGGGTGCAGCCCAGCCGAGGCTTGCCTGTTCTTCCTTGCCTTACTCTCAAAGGCAGCTGGTTCTTTCTTCGCAGGACCTACAGTGAGTCCCATGAGGTTCTCCTCAGCACCTTGCAGTCCCTCATTTGTGTTGTAATAGTCCCCCTACCTCTTCTAGAATTGGGGAGGCTTGCTCAGGACCCTTAGGCCTTGGCCAACTGGCCCCTCAAGAAGTCCTCAGGAAGGAACAGATTTCCCTTCCTGCTGTCCCTTAATTCCCCACTCTGCCTGCATCAAGGTTATGTCAGGGTCACAAAATTGACTGAAGGTATTATGGTGTGACAGGCAAAGTTAAAACTGGGCACCTAAAATGACAATTTCTGGAGTCCAGGCAAAAATCAAGGTAGCCTCCTAATGTGCGCTTCCCTCTCCCTTTTCTTAACCTCCAAGGGATTTATCTCACCTTGCCACCCAGTTCCTACTGAGGCTTGTCTTCTGACACCGTTTGCCCCTGTCCGTCCTTCAGCCCACAGGCCATGCTATTTCCCCAGTGGCACATTTCCCAAGTCTCAGTAACTCATCAAGAATAACCTCCAAGAAAAGATGGTGTTGTAATCACTTGGGTGATGATTTAAGGGGAAAATTAACTTGGATCCCTACCTCACACCTTAAAACAAACACCAATTCTAGTTGGATCAAAGCTAGAGGAACCAAAAATGAAGAACACATTTCCAGGAGAAAAGAAGGGGATTTTTGCATAGTTTTAATTTGATATGACTTTCTAGGTATAACAGCAACAACAACAAACCCCAGAAAAGTCACCAGAGGAAAAAAAATTGGATACATTTGACTACATAAAAAAATCAAACATTTCCACATGAAAAAAATAGAAGTTTAAAGACAAACAACAAACCGAGGAAAAAGTCATAAACTTCTATAATATACGAAGGGCTCCTGTAATCTAGAAGGAAAAGACCAGCAATCCCATTGAAAAATGGGCAAAGGAGATAAACATACAGTTCACACAAAAGGGAATCCAAAAGACTCAACTACTGAAACCAAGCTCAACCTCACTCCTCTGAGACAAATGCAAATTAAGTAGGCAAAACCATGAAAGGTCACTACTCTTTTCTTTGGTGGTTCACATTTCCGGAGAGCACGGGGAGGTAGAAACTTGTAGTTTCTTCCTAGAGTGGAAACTGTATAACCTCCATGAAAGCAACTTGGCAATATCTATCAAAGTTAAAAATGCACAGATCCATTGACCTAGCACTGCCCACTTCTAGGAATTTATCCTACAGATGCCCTCACATGCATGTGAAATTATAGCCCAGGATGTTCACTATGTGATGTTTCTAAGAGTAATCGGTTGGAAACAGCCCACCCTAGGAGCCTGGCTGAGTGAATCGGAAGCATCCTCCTTGCACAGATGATGCAATTATCAGGACAGATGAGGGTCGGGCAGTGGCTCATGTAGGCATGCAAGGACAAGAGGCAGTATATGTCCTGGATGCTAGCCTCAGGTTTTTTAAAAAGGAGGGTGAGTGTTCTGGAACACTGCGGTGCCCTCTAGACCTCTCAGCCTGTCTTCCCAGCCTGTTCCCACAAAGCTGAGGCATGCTGGGGTCATCTATCTGGCTCTGCCTACTGGTTTTGGGTCTGACCAAAGGGAGCCCACCAGGAATGTAGCAGGTGGGAGGGGGGAGGTCATGTTTATTCCCTTGGTCTCTCTCAGACCATCCCCTTTTTGATTTTTCTAAACAGAAATCTGGTCACATCCCTTGCTGTTCACACTCATTCCCCCCAACCCCCACCACCCTCCCTCCCCCCCCCACCCCTCCACCACCCCCAACCCCACTACTCCCACCCCCCCACCCCTGTAGCTCTCTGGGTGGGAGCCAATCCCCAAGGATCCAACCCTGCCGGCTGCCAGTCCTCTGTACCTCTCTCGCAGGCTCCTGGTCTCTGCATAAGTTCCCTGCAACACTCCTCTTACCTGAGGGGACAGCCTCAAAGGACCTCCTTGTCCTCTTCTGGCTGCTGTGCTCCTGCCCTCACAGTGTCAGCCCCCATTGTAGTGCCTGCTGCTAGGCTGGGCTCTGCCAGGGGGCTGAAACGAGGGGCGCTTTTCCCTGAGCCCCACCAGTGCTCCTGGAATGCAGAGTTTCGCCAAATGGACAGATGTTCTGCACGGCTCTCGGCCTCTGAAACCCTTCCAAGTCTGGGTTCTGTTGCAGGGCCCAGCTCTGGTCCTTCCAGACTCCCTGCTTGACTCACCTATGGGAGGCTGGACCAAAAGAGGCCAGGGAGCACCCAGGGGGACTGGAGACCAAGGCTCAGGGGAGAGCCCTGGTAGGACAGGCTGTCTGTCAAGACAGGGTAAGGAAGAGGGCTGTGTGCAAACCAGAAGTCATGTTTTTAAAAATAACTCTGCTGTCAGTGGTGGTGAAACAATATAATAAATATGAGAAATAAATCTCGTTAACATGTAATGAGCTGCCTTATTAATGTGTTAAACTTGTAAGAAATGCTTAAGTGTTTAATTGGCACCTAATGAGGGTGCCAATTAGGAATCATTATACATTTCTTTAAAAAATCCTAATTGGCAGGGGGCCATTTCAATCAATGCCATGGGGCTGGCTCCATAGGGACCCCATCCTGGTGGTACATCTGGTGGGCCACAATTCTGGTGGCCAGCCCCACTGGAGCCCACAGCAAGGGCAGGGCCCCCTGTGTGGGACTCACCCCAAACCCCGCCGAGCACTGGAACTCAGTGTCTCCTGGGCCACCGAGTCCTACCATGGTGCCTCTGTCAGGAGGCCATCTTGTTTCTCCAGCCGATGGGGGGAGCTGCTCTGTCTGGAGGCTTCGAGAGGCTGGGAGCTCGTTGAGGACCAGGACCATGACTCTCACAGGAGCTCTGTATTCCTTACTCCGCAACCCCAGAAGCCCAGAGAAGGAGGCTGAGTGAAGGCTGAGCTGGGGGTGGGGTTGCCAAGGGATAGTGAGTGCCCTGTGACTGGAAACTGTCAGTGTGAGAAGCAGGGCTAAAGAGCCTCCTAGAGCACTCCCAGGGCCTCCCCAGAGGTGGAACCTGGGCCTCTCTCTTTCTCAGCTCAGTCTCATTTCGGCCACATTTACAAGCAGCCCTGGTGTGCCTGGCACGGTCCCGGGATGGGGTGCAGGCTAGGGACTCAGAGTGAATTCCATCCCTCCTGCCATCAGGGCTCAGCCCCCCTTCCCAGGAAACTAAAGCCAAGCAGATCTATATTCCAGGCCAGGCCAGCGGAAGAAAAGCGTCTTGAGTAGCCAGAACATGATTAATTACCAAATTAATTACCAAATTAATCACTCAGGTAATTGCCAGAGAGCTGGGAGGAGGGCAGGGAGGGAGGCTACTGCCCTCCAGGGCCAAGGTCCAGCCAGGGGCAGGGCAGGGCATAACCCTAGCCCAGGCTTGGGGCTAGAGGGCCGAGGGCTGACTGGACGGCTGGGTGGGGGAGACAGCAGGCTGAGGGCCTTGAGGGCCGGACTAGAGAGCTCCAGAGTTCATTGGAAGCCTTGCTGGCCCATGAATGGAGAATGGAAGGGCCACAGGGGCAGTATGATAATAGGCATGACTGGGAGCCTGGTTGAGGTGGCTGGGAGGCCCAGGGAAGATAACCAGGTGGTCTGTGTGGGTGTACTTGTTTTTTTTTTTTTTTAATTTTTTTAAACATTTCATTTATTTATTTGACAGATCACAAGTAGGCAGAGAGAGAAGAGGAAGCAGGCTCCCTGCCGAGCAGAGAGCCCCATTCAGGCCCGATCCCAGGACCCTGGGATCATGACCTGAGCTGAAGGCAGAGGCTTTAACCCACTGAGCCACCCAGGCGCCCCTGTGTGGGCGTACTTGTAAGACTCAGGTAGGGGGCTGTATCTGGTCTTGGGGCCTGCAGGTTGAGGGAGGGCCCTAGTTTCTGGCCTGAGGACTAGGAAAACAGTTGGCATTCCGGAGCTGGGCAGAGAACATGGTGGAACAAGGGGCCAGCACCTCTCTGGCAACCTGCGGACCCCCAGGCCTCCTGGGCTTTGAGCGCAGCTGTGGCACTTGTATTAGTAGTGACTGGGGAGTGGCCAAGCAGCCTTTGTCATCTCTGGTTTTCAGGACCTGTCAGGAACCGGCAGGGATCGATCACATCTGTCCCAGTGGAAAAACATGCAAGGTGGTTGCTTGGAGCCCAGTCAGAAAGCTCTCTGGCCCCTGAGCTCAGGCTCTGCCCTCTCCTTCTTGCCTGCCCTAGCTGCTCCCACTTGTTGCTCCCAGGTCAGATCCCAGACGCTGAGCTGTGTTCCCAGGAGGCCCCAAGTCATGTCAGATTCAGAGAAGGGGGGGCTAGGTGGGGCCATAGGCACTGTGGGAGAGGCAACTTTAGAACCTGGGTGACTCAGGAGAGTTTGGAGGCAAGACCTTAGGAGGTGTGACCTGGACCAGGTGGAACTGTGGACCCCAGGGCTGCTGGAAGCCTGAGCTTACATTCGACTCCTCCCACTGCTGCCCAGCCCTGCCCCCCAGTACCCGACAACCCCCCCCTCTCCCGCCCCCGCCATCCTTTAGATCTTTAGTGTGTTATTTACCCAGTGTTTCCTATGTGTCAGGCACTGTTCCAGGCCCTCTACAAATATGAACTTCGAATTTTATCAAGTAGGGAGGACCAGCCCCACTTTACAGATGAGGAAACTGAGGCAAGAGAGTCAGAGACTTGTCTGGAGTTGCAAAGTGGTTGAGCTGGAATTCAGATCGGCTCATTCATGCAACGAGGGGCATTTGGGTGAGTCCAGTTGTTCCGGGGTCCCTGGGCTGGGGTCTCTGGGACCCCTGGCAGCCATGCCCACAGCAGAAGGCAGAGTGGACTCACCATGAGTCATCTCTCCCCTTGAAGGCTGCAAGAGGATCCGGGACCAGTGGTACCGCCAATTCCTCTGCAGAGTCAGTCAGCCTGCTGCACTTGACCGCCAGTAATCACATTGCGGGAGCTGCTTGTTTCCTGCTATCTGCCTTGTTGGAGATGATGTATGGGGAGGAGATGGCTCAGCTCCCGCCCTCCCCAGCCACACAGCTTGGCTGCTGCCAGCAGCAAACGCCCCATCTTATGTGTTCACTCATGGGGATACCGGAGCTAAAAGGAGAGGGCCTCTCACTGTAGACCCAGCAGTCAGCTCCAGCCCCAGGCCAGAATGGGGCCCTGCCATGAGGGACGCAGGAATGAACCAGATCCATCCAGAGGTTGGCCCCAGATCTGGGTTTAAACCCTGTGTGACCTGAGACAAATCACTCAACCTTCCTGAAACTCGGGTGCAAGTGGGACAGACAGCTGATTGATCTCATAGGAGTTCAGGAGGAGAAAAGCCTCCATGGTCGGGGGAAGAGAGAGATCTTTACCCTCTTTAGAAGCTAGGATTTGGGGGTGCCTGGGTGGCTCAGTGGGTTAAAGCCTCTGCCTTCGCTCGGGTCATGATCCCAGGGTCCTGGGATCGAGCCCCACATCGGGCTGTCTGCTCCCAGGGAGTCTGCTTCCTCCTCTCTCTCTCTGCCTGCCTCTCTGCCTAACTGTGATCTCTGTCTGTCAAATAAATAAATAAAATCTTAAAAAAAAAAAAAAAGAAGCTAGGATTTGAGGTAAAGACGGGACGGGCATTTAGAGTGGCGGTCAGGATAGGCACAGAGGGCAGTCAGAAAGTTCCTGTAGGGAGTAATCTGCTGATCTCTGCGCTTGGGCCAGGACCACCAAAGGGTTTGTTCCCCCAGCTTCACCCCTGCCCAACCTCCAGCCAGCTGAGCCTGCCAGCAGGCCAG
>ML107491.1:0-11473 GCA_003697995.1 Taxidea taxus jeffersonii | reverse complement strand
GGCAGTTGGGTGTCATTTGAAGGGAATGAATGAGGGGCCAGAGGAGGGGGCAGCTCTGTCTTCAGAGAACATTCTTTCCTTCTTTGGGAGTGCTGGGTGTGAGCTCGGGGCTTGGCCATCTGGGATCGAATCCAGGCCCTGCCTCATGCTGAACAACCCTACTGCTCTATGCCTCAGTTTCTCCCTCTGTAATATGAGGGCACAAATGGGGCCCAGACTCTGGGGCTGCTGGGGGACTATATGGGTCCTGATTCTGCCTGCGGGTGTCCCAGGAGGTTCACACACACACACACATAGACTCCCGGTCAAACCCACCGGGGACTTACAGAGGGAGTCCTGCCTTCCTCCTTCACCCAAGGCTTCACCTTATTGAGTGTCACCTTACTGACCCGTTATGGAGCTGCTGCTAAGTCCCTTAAATCTCTCACAATCTGGTGTCCTCAGCCTTCTCCCAGTGAGGAGCCTCTCCGGGAGCTCCAGCCAGGCCACAGGCCCTCACCTGCCATGGCCTCCCAGAGCCTCCAGGCTGCTGGCAGGGGAGTGGGGGTGGAGGGTGGGGAATCAGTGTCTGCCTGCTGGGCCCTGACCAGGGGGCCTCAGTCGCAGGGCCAGGACTAGAATGAGGCGAGTGAGGCACCCTGGGGCACAGATTGCTGGAAGCACTCACACTCAGGTTGGCACAAGTGCCACATCAGCCTCCGAGTGAGCGACTCCTTAAGTCTGCAGCCCTAGGTCCCCCCCCCATTCACGTCACCCTAGTCCTGGCTTGTCAGAAGAGCTCCTGACACGGGGCTTGCAGTGTGAGGGCGGCCCTCCACACCAAACAGGGGAGAGGCTGGTGTGGGGGAGGGATTCAGGGATGGGGCCTGAGGAGAAGTGGGGGGATGAGGGTGGTGAGCACCAGACATGTGACCTGGTGGGGGTGGTCACCTGGCGGTGACACAGGAAGGCCCCTTGCAGTGCCTGTGGCCATCAGCCAGTCACAGCACAGGCTGGCATTGGAGCCTAGGAAGCAGATTGGGGACCCAAGTGGGCAGGGCCTTCTGGGTGCCTTGTCAGGCTCCATTACCCTCCCGTTTTTAGGGTTTGTCTGAGACTCCTTTCTGGAATGGTATGGAAGAAGAGCCGAGCCCCTGGCCCTGAGCCTGATAACATCAGTTTCTGAGTGCTGATCTCTTCCCCTATAAGACGAGTGATTGTCGGCCCTCACCACGGACACGAGGAATAAAGTGAGATTGTGCAGGATCGTGCCGCACCTCAGGGTACGAGGACCAGAATCTGGCCATTGTCGGGCCGTGGATACCCGAGCTGAATGGCAGTTCTGCTGGCACGGGGATGTCTGACCCTGCCCTCCCTCCATGAATGGTCCACTGTGTCATGCCCATGGCATGAAGCCCCTTAGATCACACATATTATTTAATATTACTGTTATTATCACTGGCATTGTTATTACCCCGAGCCCTTTCATCTTTTGCTGCACCCCAGGAAGTAGAGGGGACTGCCCCTCCTAACCCAGGCCTCCAGGCCTCCAAAGGAAGTGTATTGGGAATGTCAGGGAGAGCACCTCATTTCTCTCCCTTTCAACCAGTCGCTAGAAGACGGGAGGCCTGTCAGCCCCAATGCTAGGACATCTGCCATTGTCCTTTCTCTACATTCTCCCAGGCCAGACCCCAGGGTGCAGCTGGGGATAAAAATTGAGGGGATTGGCTGGACCTCACCTGGGAGACACTGGGGAAGCCCCAGTAAGTGGATACCCTTGATCCACAAAGGTAGGAGAGACTAGGAGACTGGGGCCTCCTTGACAGTGCCCTGCAGGGCCTGGGCGGCCCCAGAGGGGAGATGCTGGCCCCCAGTGACCATGTATCAGGAGAACAGAGGGCTGACGGACAAGGCTGCGGGTGCTCCCCCACCAATACCACATGGGTACACCCAGAGGACATGGGGCCAGGATCCAGGCTGCCACAAAGCCTCCGAAGTGACCCAGGCCTAGCCCTTGCCTAAGAAAGCTGGGCTGAATGTGGGGCTGTTTCCCCTGAAAGGCATGTGTGTAAGGGGTCTGGCGACATGCTCAGCCTCTTCCCAGGCTAAAGGAGCAAGGAGGTGGGGGCTTGGAGCACTTAGGCCCACCCCTGGTGGGCACAGGCAGTGTCACTCTTCCCAAAGACTCCATGTCGAGGGCTGCCTGGGCGACATGAGTTGTGGACCCTGTGCCCAGGCTGCCAAGTTCAAACCCAGGCCCTGATATACCCTGCACCAGCTGAACACAGAGCCCTGGGCTGTTCTCCTCTCATGGCCCAGGCATAAGGTCCTCATGGATGATATGGGAGTGAGACAGCCCACCTTCCCCGGCCATGGTGGGCATCAGACATGACACATGTTGGTCCCTAGCGAGAGCCACTCTGAGCTTCTCCCTCCCCTGAGCCCCGGCCCACACAGGAACCCCAGGGCTACCACCTTCATGAATCTGGCCAGGCACCCAGAGAGTTACCTTTCAAGCTGAACCCTGTGAAAGAAAGGGACCGTCCAAAGCTGAGGTGGGCGGTCTCTGACCCTTACTGCATTTTTCCAGCCAGGGGCTGGGAAAAGGTACCCCCTTCCCAGACAGGTGTCTGCCCCATCTCCTCCTCTGATCCTCACACAGACACCCTCCTGGCCTGAGAGAGCCTCTAGACTCCGGGGTTTCCTCCTTCTTGCCCCTTCCCCCACCCCCGAACACTTGCTCACCTTCCTCTGGCTCCCGCAGGTTCTCCCTGGGGAGAACACACACCTGCCCTGAGCTTCCACGTGCAGAATCCAAGTGAGCAGGGTGATGAGTGGGAGTGGAGGCCACTGCCAAAGGGGCTGAGGTGGGGGCAACAGAGGTACTCAGGGCAGCCCCAGGGGCAGGTAGGATGCCAGCCCAGCAGCTCCTGGGGTTCCCTTGAATACCCTCAGCCAAGACCCTCCACATTGAAGACTGCTGAGGGGTGATACCAGACAGGACAGGCTGGGGTCATCTGGCCTCGGCCTCTGACTGCCCCCCAGGCACACCTGGATCTTGTCCCTGTCTTCTTCTTCTTCTTCTTTTTTTTTTTTTTTAAAGATTTTTATTTATTTATTTGACAGAGAGAGACACAGCGAGAGGGGAGCAAAAGTAGGGGGAGCTGCAGAGGGAGAGGGAGAAGCAGGCTATCCACAGAGCAGGGAGCCTGACATGGGGCTCGATCCCAGGACCCTGGGACTATGACCTGAGCTGAAGGCAGACACTTAACGACTGAGCCACCCAGGTGCCCCTGTCCCTGTCTTCTTTTGCATAAAGACGTAGCTATAAAAATAAAGACATACAGTGTGTGTATATACACACATCACACACTCACACATTCATCCTTCTTTCCTCTTTGACACCTGCCTCCTTCCGTCTCAGACAGAGATGCAGACACCAACCAACAGAGCTGGTTCACTGACAGGACCACAGAGCTGGGCTCAGTAATGTTTCTGGAAGGAATCCACTACAAGGTCAGACTCTTCTACTGGAGTTTCTCGGCTCGCCTCCATGAGAACTTTCTTTTACATTCCGCAGGCATCCCTGGCATCTGCCAGCAGCCAGGCAATGGGATTACTGTATTCCCTTTGGCTGGAAGTTGACACTTCACTTCATTAAACAAGATGGCTTCCTCTGAAGGTGCCCATCCATGTCCACCCTGACAGCCCCCACTGCAAGCTGGTGTCGCTTCTGCCCCGAAGCCCAGGTTGCTAGTCATGAATAGGGATTTCGCTGATCCATGTGTATGTGTCCCGCGGGGGCGTTTCCCAAGGGCCTCTGTTAGCAGCTGATTTCAGAAGCAGTAAGGGCGGGCAGGTGATTGTCTCACCATGCCTGCCTGGCTGAGGGCAGTGAGGGACATTCTGGTCAGCCTGCCAGGCCCACGGTCACAAGGACATGTCAACCAGATCCTTTCACCCTGATAACTATTGACCCCACGCTCTGTGGGAGACCTGGGAACTGGCAGGGAATTTGGTTCTTCTCTGGGGCTGGGAAAGAGAGCTAGCAAGGGACAAGGATGAGGCAGTGGCCCCGTCACCTACAAAAAGTTGCCCTGCCCACCACCTAGCTAGGCCTACCCATGGGAAAGGAGCATGAGGAGAGAATGGGGACAGGGTCCTTCTGGAGCCTCCACATTGGCTCTAGTCCCTAGGTGTTGGTCTTACTCTGCAGGCCCCATTTTTTTAGGGTCCCTTAGACATTGGGTCTTCTGTAGCTCCCATATTCTTGGATTGACGGGGTACTCGACAAGATGGGAGCACAGAGCCCACCCACCCCTTCCCCTCTTGCCCCATGGTCCTTAGGGAACCTTCTGTTAGTCTGCTGGGGGAGGGAACTCCCTCTGCAAGCACAGGGTCATTATTGACATGCCCAGCTGTCTGACCCCAGTGTGGGTGGCCCATGGAGGCCTTGGGGCCTCACCTTTACTGAAGGCCCTGTCCCACAGTCTGGTTTCCAGCTCAGCCCTCCACCATGGAACTGGGGTGCTCACCCCGTCCTTGTTTCCTATGCTGGCCTGAAGTCTCAGCTCTTTAGGGGAGAATCTGGATGTCACTTAGAGTCCTGATTTGGGGGATTTTCCATGCTAGAAACTGGGCAGTCCTGGGAGAACCAGGACAGTTGGTCACCCTGGAATCATTCTCCCCAAACCCTTTTGAACCCTGTGGATGGTTTCCATACAAATAACCTTTAATGCTTCTTGCCCCCACCCAGCCCCTGCTCCCTTGTGCTCCAGGAAAGACCCTATTATTTTGTTCCCTTTTGTCTTCCAAACCCAGTTCCTATGGACAGTGAGGCACCCTACCTCCCCCTGGGCCTTGGGGCTTAAGCCCCCTCCTTCCTCAGGCCCCCTCAAGGTCCTGTCCACTTGGCCTCTTCACCCCAGGGACAGCAGGCATTGTGACCCCACAGTTGAGACACAAGGCAATTCCACAGTTGAGACACGAGGCCCCAGAGCAGCCCAAACTCAGGGCCAGAGGCATTTCATCAGACAGATTAAGGAAAACCAGCAGGGCTGTTTCCAGGCCCCCCACAGCCCCTAAACAATCCCATCCCTCCTGGGGTTTCACACCCCAAGCATCACAGGCTCACACTCTCTTCGTGTAAACATCTTAATGACATCTTTAATGCTCTCACATGGAGGTGCCGAGTTCCCTCACAGTGTCTGTGCACCCGAGATCACCCACAGCCCTCCAGCTGGTTCAAGTGCTAATGTATTTATAGCACCGAGAGGAGGGAATACATCCCAAATCTTCCCTGCACGGGTCTCCTTGGCCCTCCCCTCCTGACATGTGGTATTTGCCCAACGGAAGGTCTGTGCTGCTGCCCCTGTGTGCCCTTCCAACCAGTGGGGACAGCGGTGGTGGCGAAGCTGGGCACCAGGGTGGGGGTGTGGGCATGCTTTTCTGCATGCTTGTGTGTGCATGCATGCCCAGTGGAGAATATCACAGCTTCTGGGGTCTGGCTTGGTCCCATGCCTTGCCTAGATGCCCCAGACTGGTTGAAGAATTCCTGAGGGGTGTTGGGTGGGTGGACAATGGGTGGGTGGGCTGTGCTATCAAAAACTAGGAAAACTGTTTTCTGTGGGGCTATCCCCACCCTGTTTCAGGCAGTCAGAATGTTCCCGGATAGCCCACAGCCTGGAACCACTGCCCTCAGCCCAGTAGCCTCTCCCACAACCCTAGATCCCCAATATACACCAGGACAGGGAACTGTTTTCAGAAGCAGGTTACCTGGCTTGTAGAGCCCAGTGAAGAGATGCAGTGGGCAGCACAACCTTCACCTTGGCTTCCCTCTCCTTTCAGTCCCTGAACACTGAAGGCAGAGAGAGTGGCCTATCCTGTGCTCCCATACACAGTAAGGGGTGGGGTAGACTTGGATGATGGAGTCAATACAGAGGGTCTCCCTCCTACCCTGTGCAGGACAGACATATGCCTGCAAGTGAACACGTTCCTGGACCTGCCCAGGGCCCTCTACACCTACTCCCGGGCCTCCCTCCCCCTTTCCCAGCCAATAGCTGGCTGCCAGGGAGGGTGGCTGGGAGGCCTCCTGAACCTCCAAAATAAAGATGGGTTAGGTAGGAGCAGTCCTCTTCCCGGTGTCCTTGCCCACCAGGCAGTTCTAGTTCATCCCTGGGCTTTTCCCCGGGTGTCACCACACCCTGTCCCCAAGACCTGGTTGATTGCCCCTCCCTAGAGGACATTGCCGATTCCAAAGACAGGTCTCTCCCTGACAAAGGGGAGCCCCTCCCCACTCTCTTCGACCTCCTCTCCTATCCCATGTCTCCCCCCACTTCCTCCATGTTAGAGGAGCAGACCATGGGGTGAGGGGTCTGGGCAGGACACAAGCAAGCCAGCAGTGGCTCTCAACCTTCTTGAAAGGAGGCCTGTCCTCTATGCCAGGGCCCTCAGATCAGGAGACCTCAGTAGCCAGATGTCCAGCCTGGCCTGGGCCCTCTCTAAGAGACTGGAGAGCCAGCAGGTGGGTCCTTGGAACAGCTGGGCCTCAGCAGGGCAGGTCCTGAGAGTAGGTCTTAACAATCACGGAGCAGGCAGCTCGAGGGGCACAATGGCAGATGTCTTCATCAGAGGTCCAGGCTGGTCCTCAGGTCACTCACGCATTGATGGCATTGGCTACGTCAGTGAACACCAGCCGGCTGGGCCTCTGCAGTGGGCCCTGAGAGGGGAGCGTGGTCTGCAGAGAGACAGTCAAGGGCATTAAGGACCTTGACCAAGGCCATGTACTCTCTGGTCCAGTTACTTCCACCCTTGCTTCCTGGTTTGCCTGTTTGTGCTTGGCACAACTATGCCTTCTGCTTGGAATGCTCTCCTTGCAAGTTCAGTGTGGAAATACCATCTGGCTCAGATGACTCCTCCTCCGCCCCCCTAGCCATCACCAGCTTGCCAGCAGGCACTGACTCTGTGGGCCTAGAGGCTGGATGAATTATGCAGGCACTCCTCTCTCCCAGCAGAAGGGGGCTCACCTCTGCACACCCCCAGCCCTAGCACCCTGGCTGGCCCAAGGGAGGTGCCCAGGAAACATTTGTCAAATTGTCAGTTGTCCCACGGTCTGGGTGCACCAAGGTTTTCAGCCTGATTTCCCAAATACCCCAAATGGGGAATGTGTTCCGATCAGCGGCCACAGAACTGGTGGCAAAACCAGGGGTTCTCTGGAGCCCCAGGGTGGACTCTTCCTGAGTTCATTCCCTCATTCTGCCTCTGACAGGGCCAGATGCCCCCACAAAGCCATGGGGTCAAGGCAAGGAGAAATTCAAAGGGGTTTCATGGGTCACAGAGAGGCCAAGCCTCCTCATGGTACCCTTGGGGATTTGGGGGGTACTGGTGGCAATCAGCCAGTGGCTCTGGCTGGGTGATCATGCAAGTACCCAACCCTTTGGATGTTAAGAGGCAAGTCTGGCTGGGGTCACCATCCACCTGGGATCTGCCTGTTACTAGGACCCACTAGTCTACTCAGAGGTGTCACTGTTCCAGAATCTGATCCCCACAACCCACTCAGGAAACATGGGCCCTCAGGGGGACAAAGGCACCAGGCTCTTAGCCCACAGCAATCTCTCCCATCAGTCTTCTTCTGCTTTCCTAGCCCAGACATGGGGGCACACAGGGCAAGAATTGGGATTTTCATTTGTGGAAGAAAAAGCAGGGGCTCAGAGAGGCCAAGGGGGCTACCAAGGTCACTAGGCTGGCAGGGGCAGAACCGGGCTGGCTCCCAGGGCTGCCCTGGCCTTGTGCAGTCAGTGTGTGGGTGACCACAGAGAAATCCTACCAGTTTCTAAACAAACTTGACAAAACCTATATACTGGCTAGCTGCCACCTGACCACATGGCAGGTGCTGGAAAGCTGCACGAGGAGGGAGGGAGGGCGGGGGTGGCAGAGTCACGCGCAGCCAGCAGCGCAGCCAGCAGGCTGGCCGGGGGAGCCTGGAGTGCCCACCTTGCCCTGTGCGGTCTGCACAGAGGCGGCGGCCTGCACGGAGGCAGCGTCCCGCCCGTGCTCCAGCAGCTCCTGCTCCAGTTCATCCTGCTCCTCCGTGGGGTCGAAGTTGTACATGGGCATGAGCTGGTGGCGGAGCTTCTCCAGCCTGCGGGTGAGGGCAGAGGCTGCTGGGGGCATGGCAGGCCCTTCCCCTCCTGCCAGCCCTCCAGGCCCTGCCCGCTGAGCGGCTAAGCCTGAGCACACAGCTATGCTGGGAGCGGGGAGGGAGGGGTGTTCAGATTTCCCCTGGGATTAAATGAAAAGCCATTTTTTGCATTTTTTGAACTTGGATACCATCTCCACCTCTTAGATGGACGGTTATTCACTCCTGGGATCAGTGAGGCCATGGCCCAGAGAGGTGTCACCTGTGGGGCCCATGGGGACTGCCTAGGTTGGGCCCTTGTGTGAGCCACAGCCTCTGGGCACTAGACAGGGGAGGGGAATCAGTGACCTGGAGCTGTGGGCAGTGGGGCATGGGTGGCTTGGTGTACCCAGAGGGCAAGTCATCACCCCCAGCCTTCAGTGGGCAGGAAAGGACCCAGCTCCCGGACAAGGGAGAGGGGCCCTGATGGTGGTGAGGCTCTCTCTTCCCACCCCCCACCCCGGGGTCCAGCCCCACACTGCAACCGGGGAGTTACCTCTTCTTCTTCCTGATGTACAAAACCTGCAAGAGAAGGAGCAGCGTCAGGTGACCGGGCGAGGAGTCCCTGATTAACGGGTAGTTCCTTGGGACAAGGGACAAGCTGAGGCCAATGAACAAGAAAACCATGGGTTTCCAAGTCCTCTGGGATTCCCTCCCAGGGACACACACATCCTGCATTTGCTCCTCCTTTCAATGCGTGTCAGATGTCCACGGTGCCTGGGCTGTGAAGTGGGGAGCAGGCTCGCGCTCTCTCTGCCACTACAGACCACAGCTCCGGTTACTCAGCACCTGCCCTGGACTCTTCGAGGGGGAGGGGAAGAGTTCAGCAACCCCCCTTCCCCTCAACTCCCCCCAGGCCCAGAGCCATGTATGGGGAAACACAACAGGGGACAGGTAGTGGCTAGACTCTGCAGGGCAGTGCTCAAGGCAAGACTCTGGGCTGGGCTTTGGGGGTTTCTATGGGAGGCTGATAGATTCAGTGGATGGGGCGGGGAGGAGAGCTCGAGTCCCCTGGACAGAAGCCCAGACTAAATGCCCAAACCCAGGGGCACCTGGGTGGCTCAGTGGGTTAAAGCCTCTGCTTTCAGCTCAGGTCATGATCCCAGGGTCCTGGGATCGAGCCCCGCATCTCATCTCAGGCTCTCTGCTCAGCAGGAAGCCTGCTTCCCTTCCTCCTCTCTCTCTGCCTGCCTCTCTGCCTACTTGTGATCTTTGTCTGTCAAATAAATAAACAAAATCTTTAAAAAAATAAAAAAATAAAAATAAATAAATGCCCAAACCCAGATGCTGGAGGAAGGTAGGAAGGCCCCTGGGTCCTAACCCCCATTGTAGATTTGAAGATAAAGGCCTAGGCAGCCTGAGGAAACATACAAGACCCAAGAGCTCCAGGATGGAGCAGGACAGTCCTGTACCAAGCACCGAGAGGGAGGAAGAAGGGGCTGACCACCGGGGCAGGGACTCAAGGGACCCTGCCACCATCTGGCTGTTGCCTAAACTGGTCATCTCTGACCGACAGCAGCATGACTACTTCTGCCTTGGGGGAGAGCTGTGTCCCTAGATTCTGTCCCTAACCTTCTGTGGCTCTTATACCCTTTGTGCCTCATTCACAGCTTGAATCTGGTTTGGTTTCCAGCCTGGCCCAGAGTTCCTCCTGCTGCTTGTTTCCTGGGAAACCCCAAAGGCCTGAAAAGAACCCGAAGAGTCCCTTGCTCTCCATCCCCTCCAGGAGGTCACATGTGGAGGACACCCTTGTTGTCTTGTGGGCGGGATGCTGGAGGAGCTCTGGGTCTCAGACCCTGGGCCCTACCTGCCCTGAACTAGTGGCTCTAGCCCCAGCACCTGGACTCCCTCTACTTCCTCTGCTCTGGCCTGGCCCCAAGCCCTCCTCCCAGGCCTGTGGTCCTGTCCTACAGAGGAGTCTTTGCAAGGGGCCAGAGCCTTTATCCAATCTCCAGCCTTGCCCCTGCTGCTCCCTCTGCCCCAGCTACCAACACTACCCTCCCACATACCTTCCTTTCCAAATCTACCCCATGCCTCACCATCTAGCTGCAGTCCTACCTCCTCCAGGAAGCCCGCCCATACCACTTGGTCTGCATGAGGCACACAGTCTGGCACTGATTTGCTCCTCCTGGTACCCAGCCTGATCCTGCTGGCAGCTGGCACAGTGGGAGATGGGGCAGCCCTCAGGGAGCACTTCTGGACCTGTCCCCTAATGCCCAGGAGCTGTTTCCTGCCCGCTACTGCCCCATAATCTTCCTACTTCTATGCTTTGGCCAAGAAGATTCTCTACCCTGGCCCTCTGAATGTTCCTCCAAAAGGAAGCATCAGGGAGTCCCCCTAAGTTCCTGGGACATAATCTTTGGCCTAGAGTTCCAAGGGCAGATTCCAGATCCCACTTTTTCCCTGAGGTGAGGCTGTTTGGGTTTGCTTCCCCGCCACATGGGTGGTGTGGGAAAGCACTGGCGCTCTGCCTCGCCCCTGCCCCGGGAGGCGGCTTGTGCTGTATGTTGCATCCTGGCCTGCTTGCCGGCCAGCTCTTGTTCCCTGGCAGTGACCCGGAGCCCACAGGGCCCATATGGCAACCTTGGTTGAATAGCAGCTCCAGCCAGGTCATGGATGGACCATCTGCAGGTCCTATTTGCCAGAGCAACATGGTCCTGAGCCTAAGGACGGCCATCAGAGCCTGTGAGGGGTGATGGCCAGGATGCCACCATTGTCAGGCCCCCTGGGGGAGCTCAGGTGCACCTCCCCCCTTCCTGGTCTTAGCCAGCACCATCTCCACCAGTCCCTCAGTGACATTCTGAGTGTCCATGTGGCAGATTAGAGGCAGGGCCCATATCTGCGGAGACAGACACCAGATCTGGAAACATCGTATCCTCTATCAGGGAACACCTTCAGTCTTCAGCCCAGCCCACCTCCGTCCTGACATCTGCACCAGTCTGTCCCTTCCTGTGGTACTGGGGCCAGGCCTCCACTTCGGGGTCTCAGCTCTAATGCTACCTCTTCAGTCTGTCCCTGGCCACCCAGTCTAGAGGGTCCTCCTGCCCAATCCCCCAACTCAGTCCCCCTGGGTTTCCCTTGGCATCACTGGTTTTATCTGTCTCTTATTCCCATAAGAACCACCCAGCACGCCTTGGTTTCCCTAGTCCCTGGGGACCTGAAGGCTCGGTCCAGGGCAGGGGCCTAGGAAATACCTGCCAAGTGAATGAAGGCCACCAGCAGCCTGCCATGCCTACCCACACCTTGGTCTGTGATCTGTTCCCATCGCCTTCAGGCCTCTACTCCTATTCACCCCTCCCCTCCACTTGCCTCACTGTC
>ML107490.1:23547-33814 GCA_003697995.1 Taxidea taxus jeffersonii | reverse complement strand
GGGGGGGGAGCAGACTCTCCACGGAGCAGAGAGCCTGATGCGGGCTTGATCCCAGAACTCTGGGATCATGACCTGAGCCGAAGGCAGAGGCTTAACCCACTGAGCCACCCAGATGCCCTAGTTCATTAGATTTTTATGTAAGATTTTTTTAAAATTTCAAATTCCAATTTTTCACTGCTGGTACATAAGAAAGCAATTGACTTTTTCATATTATCCTTATATCCTGCAACCTTGCTATAATCACTTTTTAGTTCTGAAAGGGGTTTTTGTGGATTCTTTTTTATTTTCTACATCAACAATCACGCATGTCAAAACAGTTTTATTCCATCCTTCCCAATATGTATACTTCTTTCCCTTTTCTTATCTTATTGCATTGTCCAAGAATTCTACTACAAAGGTAAAAGAAGTGGAGAGAGGAGGAATCCTTCCCTTGCTCTTGATCTTAGAGGAAAATACTCTACTTTGTCACCATTACATATGTCAGTTGTGGCGTTTTTGCAGATTTTCTTTATCTTGTGAAGAAGCTCCTGTATTCCCAGTGTGTTCAGAGTTTTTATCATGATTAGATGTTAGATTTTGTGAAGTGCTTTTTCTACAATTGCTGATGTGATTATATTACTTTTCTTATTTGATGTGTTGATGTGATGGATTCCGCTGGTCAATTTTCAAATGCTGAACCAGTCTCCCATACGTGAAATAAAGCTTCAACTTGTTCCATGTGCCTCAGATATTAGTAACTTAAGTCCTTCTGCCATTGTCATTACTTCCCCAATCAAATCAAATCTGAGTTTCCTTTGGGCACCAGAAACCCGCCTGGAACCTTTATAGCACCAACGCAACACACTTTTCATTATCTTCCTCTTGGTGTGTCTTTAATATCAGGCACGAATATGCATCCCTATGTCCTTGAAACTTACCTCCTGCCTTTCCCAATACGCCAACTTCCTGTTCTCCTTCCACTTCCCCGGTCGTTCCTTTGTGCTGATTTATTCATTCAACAAACATTTCTGGAGTTCATGCTAGATTCTCGCCCACGTTAAGTGTTAGGCATATAGTTCTGTCCCAAACATACACACCTTGCTAGCAGAGCACTCAAGTTAGTGGAGAAGCGAGGCATCGTAGAGAAAATGCTCATAACACGGTATTATGGGTGACATGCCCCTCACCAGCAAAGTATAGTGAAGTCTTAACCTCTAATACTTCAGAACGCAGTATTATTTGGACACAGGGTCTTCAAAGAGATAGTCAAGTTAAAGTCAGGGTAAACCCTAATTCAGGATGACTGGAGTCCTTGAAAAAGAGGGGGGCATTTGAACATAGAGGCAGACATGCACATAGGGAACAAGAAGAGACACAGAAGAAGCCATCTACAAGCAAAGGAGAACCTCCCTCCTAGTCCTTAAAGGGACCAACCTCATGGCACCTTGACCTTGACTGCCAGCCTCCAGGACTGTGAGACAATACATTCTGGTTGTTTATGCCACTAAGTGTGAGGCACGTTGTCAGACTAGCCCCGACAAACCAACACACATGAAGAAAAGCAATGCGCAGAGTGATAAGAAAGTGCCGAGCCCTGAGGCCAAAGTGGGCTTGTCACTGTCACCCAACATAAGTGCCTGTGCTCAGGGATGGAGGACAGGGCAGCGGATAACGAGACAGCACATTAGGCATTCTAGGCCATGGTAGAACATCCTTCTGCTCTAATACATCCTAGCCATGAGTATGACTGTCCCCCGAGTCCTCCTGCCAAGTCACTGAAGCAGGAGATGGTCTTGGGGACCCGACACAGTCAGATGAAGTGCTCCAGTCCAGCTTCCACTCTGCTGCCGTGAAGGCTCTAAGCTCTGAACTTCCTCTTGACAGCACCTACCTACATGTCTCAGGTGCCATCCCTACGCCACTTCCCCCAGATTTTCACACCACCTCTCACCTACATCGGGTGACCTGGCGTCCAGCACCAAGTCTGTATACAGCAAACGTGGGACAAGGTCCACTAGTGTCTGCAGCGGGAATACCTGAGTCCATCTGCAGATACATGAGTGCAAACAGCATGCGATGAAACAAAGCCTTTTGCAAAGCCACCGGAGATGCACGTGAAGGAAGAGGAGTGGCTCACGGTACACGCGCAGCATTCTGGGTTCCCCAGGAAAGGCTCACTGAAGGCACAAAGCCTCACTGGGCTCTGGTGGGGAGTCTATCCTTGACAAAACTGCGGAAGCGGCAAAGATGCTAACCAGACAGTAGGTACTATAATCAGCACAAACCCTGTTTGCTGAGAACATAATTCTGTCGGCAGAATTTATATTAAAGCCTAGGAAGCAGAAGCATTTTGATTTGCTTATTCACTGTAGGCAGACAATCAATTAAGCTGGTGGGAGAAAGATGAAAATGACCCAACAGAATCTTAAGTAGAATGAAGCTGATAATTCGCAACAATTTACAGCCAATACACAGAAAGAAGGCAGAGAACAGTATGACGGTTGGATTGGATTTGCCGCTAGTCTTACCTTCTTGTGAGAAAGCTGACGACTGAGGGAGAAAAGCCGATCCGAGATTTCCGGCAGGAGGCCATGGTGATCTCATGACATGCAAGACAGAGGCAAGAGAAGCAGGTGATGCCGGGTCCTAGCAAGAGTGTGTCCTGTTTAAACTCCGAGACCCAGGGACAAGGAATGGAGAGGAACGGGTCCAATCAGACAGAGCAGGGTGGGAGAGAAAGGCGATTCCATCATCCCATCAAATCGGACCCCTGGACCATAGAATGTTGCGGTGGGCTGCAACTGTACCCGCTCCCAGCACAGGCCAGCAAGAGGGGAGCACCTCTTCCAGCCCTCACGGGACACTGCAGCGTGAAGGGGGTGAAGGGGTCCGTGTGCAGGCATCGTCTACCGATCGGCACAGCAGCGGGGAGCTCCTGCTTGGAGCCAGGCCCTCCTGCCCCAAATCACAGCTCCCCACACACGCACGGAGTGGCCTGAAGAAAGTCATGGAACCTTCCTAAGACTCAGTGTCCTTGGTAACAACAGAGGGAGAGCAGCAAAGAGCCCTGAGGGTGCGCACACAGGGTCAGCAAACAGGAAGCCCGCGTGGCCAGTCAGCAACCGCAGCTCCTGGCACAGCCCGGGCTCTGCTGGCGTGTGACAGCAGCATGCACTCGATACGCTCTGTCCAGTGAACGGGGGAGTCCACAAACCCACGGATACCGCACCAACATCCACACACCTCCTGGTAGCGTGTCCGAATGTTTGGGTAGACGGACGAGGAACGACAATGTGCTCCTACAACAGGGTGTGGGGCTCACCCCTGCAGAGCCCACAGACCCTATCAGAAGACCGTCCGCAAAGGCACGTGACAAAACGCACACAAGACAGTCCCACTGAAGTAGTCAAACATGTCTAATCGTGATGCACAAATGATACAGGAGGAGCATTAGCACATCCGCCCATCCCACAGCAGGTGCGGCACGGACGCCGATTTCAACGCGTGGATGACCGCACTCCACGGAGACGCGCCAACCCCGACGCCATGTGAGCCGCCCTCCGCCCCTGCCGGGGAGAGGCCACGGCGTTCCTCCCTATGCCATGGCCGCCTCCGCTGGTGAGCAGCGGAAATGTAAGCTCCCACCAGAAGCTACTGGAACAAGGACGGTGTTTCTCCTGTTCGAGCCCATGGCTGCGAGTCATCTCAGGACGAGTCGACCCAGGACGTCCGTGCAGCCCACTTACAAACACCTGCTCTAACTGAAGCACCATGTCTTCATGTTCCTGGAAACATTTCAAGGGCCGTGGTTTTGTGTCTCATCTACCTTCACGTTTTCTGTTAACATTACCACGGTATCGTGTGGGTCAGCCAGGGTCCCCGTGAAATCACAGGAACCATCCAGGCAATGACATGGAAAGGTGTGGGCAGGAAGAAGAAAGCGGCAGAGACGGGGTCGAGCCGGGGCAGTGACTGGCCCCAGTGTGGGACCAGAGTGGCGACACGTAGTCCCTCTCAGATCCCTTATCTGCAAATAGGGGGACTGACTGAGCTGGAGTGTATGTGGTGAGCACCACAGGGAGCTCCCCAGAGGACGTCTTGGACAAGCTGACAACAGTCTCAGGGACCCGTCATGTCTCACCCCACATTTTAGAAGATGATCTGAATTATCTGGGTAACAGGCAAATCGATCAGATACACAGGATGTCAGGATAAAATTCGGATAACTTGCCTGCCTTGCAAACCCCTGATGATAAGCTGTGCCCCAAAAGGATGAAGCTAGAGCCCAGACTCCTAGAAAGGTTCTCTATATCAGAGCTAACAAAATACCAGTCACGGCACCCAATAAACTAGGGGCACTCCATCAATGAAACAGTATGTCATAAAATCTGTACACGGGGCGCCTGGGCGGCTCAGTCGTTAAGCCTCTGCCTTCAGATACCTGGTCATGATCCCAGGGTCCTGGGATCGAGCCCCGCATCAGGCTCTCTGCTCAGCGGGGGGGAGCCTGCTCCTCCCTCTGCTGTACGCTCTCTGGCAAGTAAATACATTTTTCAAAAAATAAAAAAAAATCTACACATCGCCAAGGCCCTCAAAAGTTACTGAAGTTAAGAGCATACATCCCTTTGAGAAATGACTGCCTATCCTACCGCATATCTTGATGATTTCCACCAATGAAGGACATTTGGCAAAACCAGCTGCTCCTCTGAGTGTCACTCCTAACGAAACTAAGAGGGTAGCTAGCGAGTCACGAACAAACATCGGTGCTCTGAGAAGAACTTTCTAAGTATTTGTAAATTTGCTAAAGGCAGGAAAGCAGGCAAGCCAAGGGCACAGGACGGTGGCTATCTGCTCGGACGCACAGTCTGTACCCAGGGAGGGCTGCTGGCTCGGTCTCCGAAGAGCGATCATGAAGCCGCCCAAAGCAGGAGACTCCTCATCACCGAGGCAGCACCAGTTGTCCCGGGCTGCGGCAAAAGGCAACAAATAAATGCATGCGACTCGACTCATCACTTAAGGGGGTGGCAGAAAGGTCCCTGGGATACTGGCGGTGATGGACTCCCTCCATCTTTGAAAGTAAAACCTTGGCTGGGTCACCAAGATGAGTTTTAATGTATGCATTTATACTGGCCTGCAGTGGAAAGTCACTGCTGTGTGAGCACTTCCACTCTATTGATTTTTTTTTTTTATTAAGGCAAGGAGAAAGCTTAGTAAAACCTAAGTCCCCAAAATGTGTCCTGAGAACCAAATGCAGGGTAAAATTATAAACCTACACCTGGAAAAAACAAAAACAAAAACCCTCTGGGCTCAAACACAGTAGGAGAATTTTAAAAGCTCCTTCATCAGGGCTTCCTTCAAATGCAAACATCTGCTGCACAGAGATACAAAGAAATCAATATTCTAAAAAATGCTGTTTTGATAGAGAAACCCCTTCTGGAATCTAGAAAGTGTATCTTTCATCATCTGCTTGAACGTCCCCAAATTTAGTAACATGACTCTGTAAATGCTCTCTTCACACAATTGTCTAATGGTATAAATCTCGGGTATTTCAAGGATGGGAAAAGAGTAAAAGATGCGTGAGAAGAAAATTGTTAACAAATGTTGCCGACTTGTCTCCAATTTTTTTAAAGTGAAGAAAAGAAGATTTAACTCTCACTTTAGTATTAACCAAGACAGGTTTCATCCATCGCTCAGTCCTACCGTCCCACAGCATGGGCCAGAGTGTTCCAGCGTTATTCTAACAGGGGCCGGAGAGACGCACAATCAAGTCCGTGCTGTTGTAAAATAATTTCCAAAATAGAGAAAGCCCAACGATGCACATGCTGGTTTCTGGTGGGGTCTCATTGCATTACTTGTGTTCGATAACGATGCCAACTTTCCGCTGGGTCATAAAACGACAAACACCCTTCCTATGCGCACGGACCCCATCAGGCACGAATGCCAAAACGTCCAAATATTAGCTGCTTGCTCCTACAATATTCTTAAATACTTATCTTACGCTTTCTGGGAAACAGCAAAAATGGTAAAAAGTTTGATGTGTTTCTTTTCTAAAAAACAATGTAAGTCAGAACATAAAATAGAATACAGGGAAAGGACTCTTTCAGGATGAAAGAGCAATCTTTGCCTTGACCAGCAACCGATGAAAGTTTAAAGAGACGGCGGGCCCGACTCTTCCTCACCCCTCCTTCCACGAAACCAGCCCAAACTGCACCAATCAGACAGCTCGATACCAGGACCCCCCCCCCCCCCCCCCGCAGAAAAAAGAGAACACCCCCCCCCCCCCGAGAGAGGGACAGGCGTGAGGGATCGCCCCCGACTCCTGCCGCAGAACCACACCTGTTCACTGGAAATGTTCACGGGCTCCTCCCTGGCAGGACCGCTGTCCCCCTAAACACAGAGGAAGGGTTTACAGCGGAGGAAAGCCCGCACCAGAAGTGAGGGACAGGACACGGGAGGTTAGTGAGAAATGAGAGCAGCCCAACCATCCCCCGTTCTGCGCCCTCCTAGCTGGAGCATCCCAGCAGGGGGACAGGGACCTGCCCCTGCCCCCTGCCACTCAGACTTCATTCTCAACTCGAACTCCCTGGAGGACAGAGATCCCAGGTCCAGAGACAAGAAAACATCAGAATACACAGGAAACATCCTGCTGTTCCCAAAATGCAGGAGTCACCTCAAGGACGCCAGGCACTGAAGTAAAATGACAAAGGGCCAGCATGAGGGGGCAGGGGTTTCAGTGGGCAGGTGCTGCCCTCAGGAGCGCGAACATTAATACTGATGACCACGATGCGTGTGTGGGGAACAAGGTCAGTGTTTATAAAAGCTTGACTCGATCATGAAACCCAAGGAGGAAGAACGAACACAGTGTTTTAACAAGAACGCATCTGAAAACCAAGATAAATGGAACTAAATATCCACTCGGGGTTTTACTACAAAGAAACAAAAGGGTGTGTGATGCTACCATGTTTCTTCTGGCCAGCATCAGTCTGTTTCTAAGGTACATTCTCCCTTCTCCCTTCTCTCTCGGAAAGCCGAAAGGGAATGAGAGTTCGAGACGAGCGGACGCTGCGAAAGCTGGGACTGCTTAAGAACAGACAGGGTCAGCCCAGAGCGGGTCACGCACAGTCCACCAGCAGGGTCTGAGGATGTAATGGGGACCGGTTGTCACGAGACATTTATTTCAAAAGGACAAATTAGCCAAATCTCCTAGGAGCTCAGCGCACAGACCCAGTCCCTGTCTCCTAGGAGATGAAACCTCCAAATAGTCCTCCTACTTATAATGAAAGGTTTTTTTAAGATTTATTTATTTCAGAGAAAGTGAGAGAGCAATGTGCACAGTGGCAGAGGCGGAGAGAGAGGGAAAGCGAGAATTTCGGGCAGAGTACCAGCTGAGCCCAGAGACCAGCTCGGGGCTTGATCTCATGACCCTGAGATCACAACCTGAGCCAAAACCAACAGTTAGATGTTTAACTGACTGAGCCTCCAGGTGTCCAGTAATGGAAGTAAAGGAATATACATTTTTTGTAATATCAACAGACCAGGTCAATAAGTCATAAGAAATATAGGATTCCAAACCTTAAAAAAAAAAAAAAAATATTCCTGGAAATAAAACCAAGTCTTCAAAAAAAATCTAAAACCACATGAAAAATAGGGGCCTTACGGTCCAATGATACAAAGGAGAATCACTAGATTTTATAAAAGGGACGCCCTCAGCTGGATAGCCATGGTTGCACCTTAACAGTTCTGATCAACAGAAGCGCTTCGCTGTACCCAAAACCAATGTCCTAGTACCTGTCTTGCAGGCTCGTGGGAGACAAGATGCCTCCCACAGGGTCTGGAAAGACTGTGACCCTTGTAACAGTGGTTGGGGCATACATCCCAAGATTATAACAAGCTATAAACCTAGAATACTTACGAGGAAGCATCATTTTCTTAAAATGTTTAATTGAGAGTATAATGTTTTACAGTAACTTAAAATACAGGGTTTTTACTTGTTTTATAATCCATGTGGTATTTTGTCTGTGTCCATCTGTAGGCTCACCTCAGGACAAGGAAGAAAGAACTTAAATGTCTGTAAGTGCCTGGATGCCTCTTAACTAGTATTTCACTGCTCATCAACTTCCTGATAAAACCCACTATGAAGTAACTAACCATGCGTACAATCTGCAAACATGTAAGGAAAGGCAGCCTATGGTCCGCTAAAATAAAAATTAATTATTTAATAAATGCACAAAATTAGTTGAATAAGCAAAATAAAAAGTGAGTAAGTATTCTCCCTGAAAACCCCCTGCAGTACCAAAGAACCTATGGAGAATTCATAAATCTTCTCTTCGCAGACTCTGACCAGCTAAACACTGTAATTACATCCACCCTAAACATACATCTAGAATAAATAACTGTGAGAGTATTTTAAAATACACTGATGTGGTGAAAAATATTTTTAAAGATAAAAAAGTGGTTGATATGCAATAAAAAAGCCTCAACACATCTTACATCCTACAAAAAAATCAAAAGTAGTAAAAAAAAAAGTTAAGAGACTGAAATGTAAAATTTAAAACTATAAAACTTTTTGAAGAGATCATGGGACACAGTTACGGTGGCCCTGGGGCGGGCAGAGTTCTTAGAAAAACACGAAAAGCACAAGCCACAAAAGATAAAAATGATAGACTGCACGTTATTAAAATTAAAATATTCTGTTGTTCAAAAGACACTGTTCAGAACAAAACGACGATTTATACCTGGGAGAGCAGATTTGCAAATCACAGGCCTGACAAAAGATGTGTGCCCAGAATACACACGGAACATTACATACAACAGCCCATTTGTCTAAGATATTTGAGGACACTTCATCAGAGAATAAGGATGGAGAGCAAACACATGAATAGAGGCTCAGTGACATTAGTTCCTGGGGAAGTTCAGTGACAAGCTGAAGGGAGACACCGTGAGACACACGTGCACACACACAGTGCTCACTGACCCAGCGTGCAGAGCGGGCAGGGACACACGCCAGGGCACCTGTTGCCCTGCCGGCAGCAAGGCAGACGCACAGGCACCGGGGAAGGCACAGGAAGCCGCACACACCCCGGCCGCCCGCTGGCCGTCCTTCTACCGAGTGAAACGCGTGTGAGGTGAAGAGCCACGTTCACACGAGCCTGCACGCTCTACTCACGACCGCCCGGAGCCGGGAGCAGCTCACGTGCCCTGCTAGGGCAGAAAGGACGGAGCGGTGAGTGCACTCATACGATGGACTAATACTGGGCAGTTTTCTTTCAAGGAACGGGGTGCACACAGCAGTGTGCGAGAATCTCAGAGGCATTTTGCAAAGTGAGGGATGCCAGGACCAGAAGGCAACATAGCAGGTAACCGCCCTGCCCAGCATTCCGGAGAAAGCAAGCACGCAGCACAGAAGGGACACCGGCGGGAGGTGACTGCAGGGGCAGAACACTCGGAACGGGGGAGCACCGGAACGCGACCAAAACACCTGAGGGGAGGGTGCTACCCCTCACATATTCATAGAAAGTAGTACAAGGAGCATACAAACAAGTCAACCATCCAACCACAAAAGCTCCAAGGTGAAGGGCAGAAGAGAGCATAACAGAAATTACACAGAAAAAAGTGCACAACAGAGATGATCCAACAACAGCAAAAGGCTAGTTCGTGACAAATTCCAGACAGAATTATATAGAATAAAAAAGAGTCAATAAATTATATCTCAATGGAACTGTTATTATTGTTCTTAATTATTAAAAAAGTAAAGGCACTAAAAGCCAATATCAATGAAAAGAACAAAACTAAAAATAACACAAAGATCAAACAACATAAGAGACACTAAAATTCTGTCAACAAATTTGAAACCTAACATGAAACAGATAAGTGTAGATAAACACAATTCCCCTGAAGTATCTCAGGAAGAAGTAGAAGCCCTGAATATTCCTAAAATCATTATGGTTATCGTCCATGGTTTTAAACCTATCCACGAAGAAAACTCCAGGCCCACGTGGTCTCAAACAAAAGTTTTACCAAATATCTAAGGTAAAAGAATTCCAGGAGGAGAAGGAAGCTGTGAGAGGGACAGAGGACCCTTGAATTCACCCAGATATCCATCACATCATTCTGGACACCCATGAACTCATCCTGAGAGCGAGGAGAGTCGCTGGGGTTCTGCAAACAGAAAGTCAACCACGTTTTGCCCGGTGGGAGGCACAGAGAAGTAAATCTGGGGGATATATTGGAGGATAAACCGTGGGGAGAGGGAGCCTCCGGCAGCCAGCTACCGGCAAGTGACACAGCG
>ML107490.1:0-23537 GCA_003697995.1 Taxidea taxus jeffersonii | reverse complement strand
GGGGAGAGGGAGCCTCCGGCAGCCAGCTACCGGCAAGTGACACAGCGGACCGCAAAACCGGCACTTCGGAGGTCTGCTGAGGAATGTCCCTGCTGGAAGGGTGGCACAGTGGAGCGGAATCCTAGCTGGGAGAGTGTGGTCTCAGGATCCCCAGGGTCACAGAAAGAACAGCAGTGCCTGAGGGCAGCAGAGCTCCCGGGCATTGGAGCAGGGAAGCCGGCTACAATCGGTGAGCCCAGGAGTGGGCTTTCAGCTCGGTGTTTCATAAACCATGGCCCACGGCAGGATCCCACGACTGCTCTCCAAGAGGGGCCCGGCACATGACAGAACTGCTGAGTCCCTGCTCCTTCCCGGGGGGAGCAGTGCAGGTGCGCACAGGATCGGCATCGGCCCCTGGAGCAGGGGCCCAGAAAGCAGGAGTGCGGTGCTGAGACCCCCACTCCCTCCCTCCCATGGGAGGACTAGTGCGGGGGAGCACGCAGGAGTCTGGAGACTTCCACACACACAGAAGCGACTGCTTTTCCCTGAGGGCACACTGAAAGGGGGGCCACGACGGCTCACCTCCAGGGCTAGAGACTGGCCACAGCTATTTTTATTATTATTTTTTTCATCCTCTAAAGCAGCACAAAAAGCCTTCAAGGAACCAAAGCCACCAAGAGCAACCAGAAGCAGCTCACACTGCGGCCAGCCCCCTGCAATGAGTGGTGCCATTCCACCTTGGCCAAGACACCTGGGAATCAGGGCCACAGGTCCCTCCCCCAGAAGCCCAGCAGGAACATCAGGCGAAACCACATTTATGGATCATGCAGAACTGAAAAACTCCTACTCTAGGGAAAACAGTATATAGACTTCAAGGTTTTTTCTCATGAATCCTCAGTCTTTCTTTTTAACATTTTCTTTTTCTTTTTTTTTCTTTATTCCCTTTTCAACTAGCTTCTTATTTTATCAAATCTTTTTTTAAGTCTTTTTTACATTTTTTACACTTTTACATTTACATTTTATATATTCTTCATTTTGGCTTCCTTTCACTGTATTCAATTTTATTTTCATATATACATAAATTTTTCTTTCTTTACAATTTTGGGATCAAGTGTCTTCTAACAAATAGACCATAATAGACCCAGGATCAAGCATATTGCTGTTTCTGTACACCTCTTTGATTATATTCTCTGTTTATTACCTTTTCTTTTTTTCCCTTTTTGGTTTCTGATTGCTTCTGACTTCCCTAGTGTATATTTCACTGGGGTCATGATTGAGATTTTTGTTTAATTTTTTATTTCTATTTTTTTCTCTTATTCATTTATACTTCTCTTGACAAAATGACCAGAAGGAAAAATTTCCAGGAAAAAAAAAAAAGAACAAGAAGCAGTACTCACTACCAGAGACTTAACAAATATGGATATTGATCAAATGATGGAGCTAGAATTCAGAACAACAATTATAAGAGATACTAGCTGGGCCTGAAAAAAACATAGAAGACACCAGAGAATCACTTTCTGGAGAAATAAAAGAACTATGATCTCATCAGGTTGAAATCAAAAAGGGTATTATTGAAATACAGTCAACAATGGAAACTCTTATTGATAGGATAAATGAGACAGAAGAGAGAATAAGTGATAGAGAAGATAACATTATGGAGAACAAAGAAACTGAACAAAAAGATAAACAATTACTGGACCATGAAGGGAGGATTTGAGAGATCGGTGATATCATAAAATGAAACAAAATTAGAATAATCAGGATCCCAGAGGAAGAAGGGAGAGGGAGAGAGAGAGATTGAGAGAGGAGTGAGTAGGGGGCAAAAGGTATATTTGAGCAAATTATAGCTGAGAACTTCCCTACTCTGGGCAAAGAAACAGACATTCAAGTCAGAGGCAGAGAGAACCCCCTCAAAATCAATAAAAATAGATGAATACCCCAACATATAATAGTGAAGCTTGCAAATTTCAGAGATAAAGAGAAAATCCTGAGAGCAGCTGGAGACAGGAGGTCCTTAAGGGTAGGAACATTAGACTGGCAGCAGACCTATCCACTGAGAACTGGCAGGCCAGAAAGGGTTGGCATGATATATTCAGGGTGCTAAATGAGAACAATATGCAGCCAAGAATACTTTGCCCAGCTAGGATGCCATTCAGAATGGAAGAAGAGATAAAGAGCATCCAGGACAAATAGAAACTAAAAGAATTTGCATTCACTAAACCAGCCCTGCAAAAAATATTAAAGGTGATCCTATAAGTGGAGAGAGACCAAAAGTAATATAGACTAGAAAGGAATAGAGACAATATACAGAAACATGGACTTTACAGGTAATACAATGGCACTAAATTCATATCTTTTAATGATTACCCTGAATGTAAATGGGCTAAATAACCCCATCAAAAAACACAGGGTGTCAGATTGGATTAAAACAAAACAAAACCCAAGACCCTCCTATATGCTGTCTACAAGAGACTCATTTTAGACACAAAGACATCTCCAGACTGAAAGTGAGGGGGTGGAGAACAATTTATCATGTTAATGGACATCAAAAGAAAGCTGGGGTCACAATCCTTGTATCAGACAAATTAGATTTTATACCAAAGATTCTCATAAGGGATTAAGGGGGACATGATATCATATTTAAAAGGTCTATCCAACAAGAAGAACTAAAAATTATAAATATTTATGCCCCTAATATGGAAATAGCCAATTATATAAACCGATTAATAACAAAATTAAAGAAACACATGGGAAAAAAAACAATAATAGTAGGGGACTTTAACAGCCCTCTCAGCAACGGACAGATCATCTAAGCAGAAACTCAAAAAGGAAACAAGGGCTTTGAATGACACATTGGACCAGATGGACATCACAGATATATACAGAACATTCCATCCTAAAGCAACAGAATACACATTCTTTTTTAATGCACATGGAACATTCTCCAGAATAGATCACATAATGGGTCACAAATCAGGTCTCAACCAGTAACAAAAGATTGGGATTATTTCCTGCATATTTTCAGACCAGGATGCTCTGAAGCTAGAACTCAATCACAAGAGGAAATTTGGAAGGAACTCAAATACTTGGAGGTTAAAGAGCATTTTATCAAAGAATGAATGAATCAACCAGAAAATTAAAGAGAAATTTTAAAAATTCATGTAAACAATGAAAATGAAAACACAGCTGTTCAAAACCTTTGGGATGCAGCAAAGGCAGTCTTAAGAGGAAAGTATGTAACAATACAAGCCTTTCTTAAGAAACAAGAGTCTCAAATACACAAGCTAATTTTATAAATAAAGGAGCTGGAGAAAAAACAGCAAATAGAGCCTAAAACAAGCAGGAGAAGAGAAATTATAAAGACTAAAGCAGAAATCAATGAAATAGAAACCAAAAGAACAGTAGAACAGATCAGTGAAACAAGAAGCTTGTTCTTTGAAAGAATAAGTAAGATCAATAAACCCCTAGCCAAACTTATCAAAAAGAAAAGAGAAAGGATGCAAATTAATAAAATCATGAAGAGGTGAGATGATAATTAACACCACGGAAATAACATGAATTTTAAGAACATGTTATGAGCAACTATATGCCAACAAATTAGGCAATCTGGAAGAAATGGATGTATTCCTTGAGACATATAAACTATCAAAACTAAAACAGGAAGAAATAGAAAACCTGAACAGATCCATAACCAGCAAGGAAATTGAAGCAGCAGTCAAAAATCTCCCAACAAACAAGAGCCCAGGACCAGGAAGCTTCCCAGAGGAAGTCTACCAAGCATTTAAAGGAGAACTAAGGGGCACCTGGGTGGCTCAGTTGGTTAAAGCCTCTGCCTTCAGCTCGGGTCCTGATCCCAGGGTCCTGGGATCAAGCCCTGCATTGGGCTTTCTGCTCAGTGGGGAGCCTGCTTCCCCCCTCCCTCTGCCTGCCTCTCTGCCTATTTGTGATGAAATAAATAAAATCTTTTTTGAAAGGAAAACTGTTATCTGTTCCCTGCATCGGGCTTTCTGCTCAGTGGGGAGCCTACTTCCCCCCTCCCTCTGCCTGCCTCTCTGCCTACTTGTGATGAAATAAATAAAAATCTTTTTTAAAAGGAAAACTGTTATCTGTTCTTCTGAATCTGTTTCAAAACAATAGAAATGTAAAGAAAATGTCCAAACTCTTTCTATGAGGCCCGCATTACCTTGATCCCAAAATCAGACAAAGACCGCACCAAAAAGGAGAATCGCAGATCAATATTCCCATGAATATGGATGCCAAAATACTCACCAAGATACTAGCCAAGAGGATCCAATAATACCGTCAAAGGATTATTCGCCATGACCAAGTAGGATTTATTCCTGGGATGCAAGGCTGGTTCAACACTCGCAAGTCAATCAACATGATAGATCATATTAATCAAAGAAGAGACAAAAACTAAATGATCCTCTCAACAGATGCAGAAAAAGCATTTAACAAAATACAGCATCCTTTCCTGATTAAAACTCTTCAAATATAGGGATAGAGGGTACAAGCCTCAATATCATAAAAGCATCTATGAAAAACTGGCAGCAATTATCATTCTCTCAGTGGGGAAAAACTGAGAGCTTTTCCACTAAGGCCAGGAACACGACAAGGATGCCCACTCTCACCACAGTTGTTCATCATAGGACTAGAAGTCCTAGCAGTAGCAATCAGACAACAAAGAGAAATAAAACGCATTCAAATTGGCAAAGAAGTCAAACTCACTCTCTCTTCACAGATGACATGATGCTTTATGTGGAAAACCCAAAAGACTCCACCCCCAAGTTACTAGGACTCACATAGCAATTCAGCAATGCAGCAAGATACAAAAATCAATGCACATAAATCAGTAGAATTTCTAAACACTAACAATGAGAGAGAAAAAAGGGAAATTAAGGAATCAATCCCATTTACAATAGCACCAAAACCCATGAATAAACCTAACCAAAGAGGTAAAGGATCTGTACTCTAGAAACTACAGAACACTTATGAAAGAAATGGAGGAAGACACAATGAGATGGAAAAAACACTACATGCTCGTGGACTGGAAGAGTAAACATTGTTAAAAGACAACAGGCTGACCTGGGAACAAAGCAGGTGGGAACTGGGTACGTTCACTTACACATAGATTTTTTCAATAAATAAGGTAATTCATTGTAAATGTATTTTCTCTACTTTATGATTTTCTTAATAACATTTTATTTTCTCTAGCTCACTTTATTGTAAGAATGCTCTACATGACTCACATCGCATATGAAATACATGTTAATCAACCACTGATGTGATCAGTAAGGCTGCCAGTGAACAATCAGCTAAGAGCAGTTAAGCTTCAGGGGAGTCAGAAGTTCTATGCGGGTTTCTGACCGTGTGGAGGGCCGGTGTCTCAGCACCCACACTGGTCAAGAATCATCTGTATGATGATCCCAACAGATGAACAAAAAGCACTTGTAAAAATTTAAAATCCATTCATAATTTTTTGAAGTACTTAATAAATTAGAAACAGAAAGGAACTGTCAAAGAAATATTTTATGGTGATGAGAAACCATACAAATGTGTCCATTGGCAACACTCCTTTCCACTAAAATAAGAAAAATAAACAAAAAGGTTAAGCATTAGATTCCAAGTAGTTAAAAATCTAAAGGTTAAAGGCAAAACTGTAAAGCTTCGGAAGACAACAGGACAGACGTGTGGCTGTTCTGTGTATGTGAGGCCCACACACCCCCATCTGTGCCCCCTGCCCTGAAGCTGAACTTTGAGGGCTCCACCTACACACCGCCTTCCCCATCCATCCAGCAAACCTGTCAGGCTGAGCAGGATCAAATGCAGAGACGCACCATGGTTGGGGTTTCACCACCCTGTGCCCACCCATTGGGTGGTGGATTGGCAATATCTCAGTTCCAAACAGATTCTGAATTGTTCAATATGTTACTGACCACCATGGCTGCTACCTACAGCTCCCCTCTGATGCCTGCATCTCTCCCTCCATCCCACAATGAGCAATGGTTTCCTTGAAGCCTGCCACCAAATGTTCCTGTGGCCCCTTCACAGAACCCGCTCAGTCACCCCACCCAGGGTGTCACCCACCTCGCCAGCAGTGCTCACAGGTATAACCATGAACCATGAAGAACAAGACCAATGGATGGACTCAACCAAACTATGGAATGTCTGCTCATTAAAACTAACTATAAGAGGCAGGCCACGAAATGGGAGAAGATACTCACAAAGGACACTACAGACCAAGGGCTGGTGTCCACGATCTATAAAGAACTCCTCAAACTCAGCACACAAAAAAACAGATAATCATGTCAAAAAATGGGCAGAGGACACGAAAAGACACTTCTCCAATCAAAACATACAAATGGCTAACAGACACATGAAAAAATGTTCATCATCACTAGCCATCAGGGAGATTTAAATCCAAACCCCATTGAGATACCACCTTACACCAGTTAGAATGGCCAAAATCAACAAGACAGTATACAACAAATATCGGAGAGGTTGTGGAGAAAGGGGAACCCTCTTACACTGTTGGTGGGAATGCAAGTTGGTGCAGCCACTTTGGAAAACAGTGTGGAGATTCCTTAAGAAATTAAAAATAGGGATGCCTGGGTGGCTCAGTCGGTTAAGCAGCTGCCTTCGGCTCAGGTCATTATCCCGGCATCCTGGGATCGAGTCCCACATCGAGGCTCCTTGCTCGGCAGGGAGCCTACTTCTCCCTCTGCCTCTGCTGCCACTCTGTCTGCCTGCGCACTTGCTCTCTCTCTCTCTCTCTCTGACAAGTAAATAAATAAAATCTTTAAAAAAAATAAAAGAAATTAAAAATAGAGCTTCCCTATGACCCTGCAATTGCACAACTGGGTATTTGCCCCAAAGATACAGATGGAGTGAAAAGAAGGGCCATCTGTACCCCAATGTTCATAGCAGCAATGGCCATGGTCACCAAACTGTGGAAAGAACCAAGATGCCCTTCAACGGATGGATGGATAAGGAAGATGTGGTCCATATACATTATGGAGTATTGTGCCTCCATCAGAAAGGACGAAGACCCAACTTTTGTATCATCATGGATGGGACTGGAAGAGATTATGCTGAGTGAAATAAGTCAAGCAGAGAGAATCAATTATCCTATGGTTTCACTTACTTGTGGAGCATAAGGAGTAACACAGAGGATATGGGAGATGGAGAGGAGAAGGCAGTTGGGGGAAATCGGAGGGGAGAGATGAACCATGAGAGACTGTGGTCTCTGAGAAACAAACTGAGGGTTTTGGGGAGGAGAGGGGTGAGGGGTTGGGTGAGCCTGGTGGTGGGTATTAAGGAGGGCATGGACTGCATGGAGCCGGGATATTCTATGCAAACAATGAATCATGGAACACTGCATCAAAAACTAATGATTGTATGGTGACTAATAATGACTGTATGGTGACTAGCAAAAAAAAAAAAAAAAAAAAAAGAGATAAAGCACAAAAGATGATAAAGACAAATAGATTCAAATATTCAAATAAAACATTTTAGAACTAAAAGTGTATAAAAGAAAAAAAATTTTTAAGAAATCCGAAAAATAAAAATCCAATGAGGTATCACTTCAGAGTCAAAAGATTGTCAAAAACATTTAAACATGACCTCATGAAGTGTTGCCAAGGACTGAGAGGAACCCAGCCCCTTACACAGGGCCAGTGGGACTGAAAACGGTGCTGTGAAAACAAGTCAGCATCACCTCATAACACCGAGAACGGGTCTTCCGCGCAACAAGGACACAGAGAAAGCCTTAAATAATAATAATAGTAATAATAATAATAATAATAATAATATATAAGCTCCTTGTTAAAAAGACTTTTTTTCTTATTTCACTTTTATATTAATAGTGGGCATTGCATGAGTATAATCATGTGATAGGAACATTAGCTACAAGGGTCTTTCCAGCATACTAAAAGAATGCAGCAAAATACATATTTAGCAAAGAAAAGGGAAAGTTTTCAACTTAGAGTGTGAAACCACCCTCCTTCTAGTCTGGCCACGTCGTTTCTCTCTCCCAACAGCCACACTTGCCAAGATACAGTCCTGATGGTTAATCATGTCACCAGCATGTTTACAAACACATTTTAAATACATTCGTAACAAAAGTGGAAGTTAAATACAAGGAAGATAGTCATTATTCAGCTTGGTGTAGTAGAAACAAGAACGACAGAATCGGGGGGAGGGGGCGCCTGGGTGCTCGGTCAGCGAAGCTTCTGCCCATGTCTGGCTCAGTGCGGAGCCTGCGTCTCCCTCTCCCCTTGCTCCTCCTCCCCTTGCTCATGTTCTCTGTCTGTCAAATAAATATATAAAATCTGTAAGAAAGAAAACAAAGAAGAATTACAGAATCAGGAAAACCTGTCGTGACCCCAGAAGGAAGGTACCCGCCACTCTCTCTCCAGGCCACTCGTGGGCATTGTGACTGTGGCAGAGCCATTTTGAGTGTTAAGGTAATACACCGGCCCTGGACCAAGAACAGCTCCCTGCTGCCCGAGATAAAAATGGGAATTCCCCAAGCTCTGCTCCTCAGGTGACGCTGGGACCCAGTACGAATGCAGCAGTTACCATCACCTCCCGCGTAAGTGATGAGCTCGCTGTCCTCTGATCCAGTGACACGTCTTCCGCTAGATCTCTGACACTCCGTCCGTTTGGGAGGAAAGGAAAGCCAATGCCGGATCCAACACTGAGATTCAAGGCAACGTGCCTGACCGTCATGACTAATTTCCTGACCCATAAAACTGAGAAAATGTTGCATAAATCATACATAAAGTGTGTCTACCACCGTGTAGTGACGGAGAACATGCAGAGAGTTCCTGTGCTAGTTTAAATAATGCTTCTGGCTTGAAAGCCTGACTTTTCAGAGGAAACAGACACATCCTTTATCAAATCAGCTGCAGAATGAGAGCAGATATAAATAAAAAAAGGAAAAAAGAAAAAAAAATGAGAAGAAAACCTAGGAGGTCATATTAGGGCCTGGAATAAGAAGACACTTATTAAGTAACATAAAAAGTACTGTTTGCATATAAAACTGATAATTATGTTAAAACTGAAAATAACAATAAAAATGTATCACTTGGGAAGTGAAAATCACAGTGGAAAAGTAACTGGAATCAAAGCTGGATTTACAGAATACGGAAACTACCACTAGGTAGTTTTTCTAAAAACTCTAAGGATGACAAGTCATTAGAAAAATGCGTAGAACTAAGGGACATCTGGGTGGCTCAGTTGGTTAAGCAGCTGCCTTCAGCTCAGGTCATGATCCCAGCGTCCTGGGATCGAGTCCCACATCGGGCTGCTTGCTCACCAGGGAGCCTGCTTCTCCCTCTGCCTCTGCCTGCCACTCTGTCTGCCTGTGCTCGCGCTCTCTGACAAAAAAAAAAAAAAAAGAAAAAGAAAAATGCGTAGAATGTTTGAATAAGCATCTTGAAAATGAGTCAAGCAGGCAAAAGACATACGTAAAGGTGTAAGTGTCATTAGTCATCAAAGAATGCAAATGCCAATTAGAACCGCCATAAAACACCACTGTGAGCTCTGCAGGATGCCTGAAATGAAAAGCCCGGAAGATACCAAGTTGGCTAAAATACGGAGCAGCAGGAATTACCAAACATAGCGGAGAGAAGCATACACCAGTAAAACCACTCTGGAAAACCAGAAATTTCTATTCAACCTGAACACAGGCAAACCTAGGAACTGGCCGATTCCAAGTATATACCCGAAGAAATACAATCATATGATCAGCACTGGACACACAAAGCCATGATCATAGCAACATCACCCACAACAGGAAACCTGTAAACTAAATGTGCACCAACAAGAGAAAGGATGAATTGTGGTAAAATCACACAGCAGAAACTACACAGCAATGATGACACAGATCAATGTTAAGTGGGAAAAAGAAAAGAGAACACATTCTAGGTTTATCCTCAGAATGCAGGCTTGGTTCAACATCCGCAATTAAATAATGTGACTTACCATATCAGTAGAATAAAGGACCAAAACACATCTCAATGGACATCTGACAAAAATCAATATTCTTCATGTTAAAAACACTCAACAAACTAGGTAAAGAAGCTAATTCCCTCAACCTGGTAAAGGGCAGTTATGGAAAACTCACAGCAAACTCATACTCAGAAGACATGCTTTCCCCACTAAGATCAAGAACAAGATTTGATTGTGTCTGTTCTCACCACTTCTATTCAACATGATGCTGGAGGTTCTAGCCAGGACAATAAAGAAAAAAAGAAATGAGATATACACATTGGAAAGGAAGGAGTAAAAAAAAAAAACTATCTCTGTAAGTAATATGATTTCTATACAAAGAAATTCATAAGAAATCCATTTTTCAAAAAATTAAAATAAATGAGTTCAGTAAGGTTGCAGGATACAAGATAAGTCTACAAAAATCTGCTGTATTTTGATATACTTGTAATAAACAAAGGAAAATAAAATTAAGAAAATGGTATTTATAATAGCATCTAAAAGCATAAAACACTTGGGATAAAATTAACAAAAGCACAAAACTTATACTCTGAAAACTATAAGACATTATTGAAAGAAAGCAAAAACATAGATCAATAGAAAGACATCTTACATTTACAGATCAGAAGACCTAATATTTATAAGATGGAAATTGATCTACATTTTACATGGCACCTCCATCAAAATCTGAGGTGATTTCTTTGCAAAAACTGATTAACTGATCTTAAAATTCATATCAAATTCCACATGACTCGAGGAGCCAAAGCAATCTTGAAATTAAAGCTGGAAGACTCACAGAGCCCCTTTTTCCCCTAAAGATTTCTTTCTTTAGAGAGAAAGAGACAGAGAGAGCACAAGTCGGGGGAGGGGCAGAGTGAGAGAAACGGAAGCAGGCTCCGAGCTGAGCACAGAGCCCAATGCGGGGCTTGGTCTCCCGACCCTAAGCTCGTGACCGGAGACAAAATCAAGAGTCGGATGCTCAGCTGACTGAACCACCAAGGCAACCCTCACATACCTACTTTTAAAACTTACTGTGAAGCCCTATGAAGTACTCAAGACAGTACGAAGCTAGCAAAAGACAGACTTACAGATAAACAGAATAAAACTGAGAGTCCAGAAGCAAACCCATATGTTTGTGGCCAACTGATTTCAACAAAGATTCTAAGATAATTCAGTAAGAAAAAAGTCTTTTCAATGAATGGGGACTAAGACCTAAAGGCAAAAGCAAAAATTAAATAAATAAATAAGACTCTTAAAAGAAAACACAGTATAAATCTTCACAGCCTTGACTGGGCCATGTCTTCTTCCAAATGACAGCAAAAGCACAAGCAACCAAAGAAAAAATAGATAAACTGGACATTACCAAAATAAGAACTTTTATATCTCCAAGGACACATCAAAAAAGCAAAAAGATGACCCACAGAATGAGGCAGAAATTTGCAAATCATATATCTGATAAGAAACTTGTTTCCCAAAATATATGAAGAGCTCTTTCACCTCAAAATCCGACAAATAACCTAGTTTAAAAATGGGCAAATGACATAGATTTTCCACCAAAGATACACAGATAGCCACCAGACACGTGGAAAGCCACAGATCTGAGCCCAGAGGCGAGTGTCCAGAGGACGCAGGGAATCCGGGACCCTGCACTCTGACGTCAGGAAGGTAAAGGCGTGCAGCACCTCTGGAGAGTGGTCTCAAGTCCTCCAGGTGTGGGAGTCACCCCACAATCCAGCAATCCCGCCGTCAGCTGCACGCCCGAGAGCGCAAAAACGTCAGTGCACACAAAGCATCTCTACACAAATGTCGAGAGTAGAAATATTCGTAACAGCCAAAAACTGGACACAACCCGAAAGCTCACCAGCAAACACGGGATAAAGGAGATGGCGCAACCACGCGACGGAGCACCATCTGGCAAGGAGAAGAAAGGAGATGCGTGCCACCCCACGGATAAATCGGGAAAACACCGCGCCCGGTAAAAGCAGACGGGCACAAAGACCGCATCTCATGAAACTACCTCCACAGGAAGTGTGAGAGCCGGAAATCTGCAGAGTCAGACACAGGTCGGTGGCGGTGTGGCGCTGGAGTGGGAGCGGGAAGGGCAGCAGGGGCAGGCTGAGGGCACGTGGTTTCTTTTCTGGGTAGAATCTGTCCTGAAATCGAATGTGGTGCTGGGACACATCTCCATGGAGATAAGAGAAGCCAGGGACTGTGGATTTAAGAGCTTCGCGGTATGCTATGCAGAGTGTGTCTGAACAAGGCTGTTAATGAAAGATCACAGACACGGTAGAATTCCATTTACAGGAAGGTCAAATACAAGCAAGAGTCACGTGCGTTGCTGGAAGCCGGCACAGTGTTGGCTCTGGTTGGGGAGGAAGCGCGGGGAATCCCAGCCTCCTGCCGTCTGGGAGCGGCTCCAGCTGCTGCTTGAGGGGCTCGCTCCTTTCCCAAAACTTCAGGGGGCTATAAACTTAAGAACGCACAATTTTCTCGAGGCATGCTATATTTCTATTAAAAGTTTCTTTTTAGGGCACCTGGGGGGTTTAGCAGGTGAAGTGTCTGCCTTCAGCTCAGGTCAGGATCCCGGGGTCGTGAGATTGAGTCCCAAGGTGGGATCCCAGCCCAGCAAGAAGCCAGCTTCTCCCTCTCCCTCTGCCCTCCCATGGCTTGTGCTCTTTCTTGCACGCTCTCTCTCAAATAAATAAAATCCTTTTAAAAAAAAGTTTCTTTTTAGAAAAGTAAGCTGACTTACACGTGAGCCAGTCCTGTTTCTGTTCAGTCCCTCTTCCTGACCTACAGACACACCTTCCTTCTAATTCCCGGATCTCCGCAGAGAGGCTGAAGATGCAGCAGTGCTCATGCCGAACCACAAAGTGTGCTAAATAAATGAGAACTAGGGAAGAGTGCTCAGCATCAAATACTTTCATCAACAGGAACCGGCAACCGTCAGGCCCTCTTTAAAATCACTTGCATGTGGCACGCTGCCGCACGTTACCTGTGCTGTATGGCAGCTCACCTACTGAATAACCCGTCACAATGCAGGTCTAACACAAGCCAGGGAAACACCAACACTTAAATATATCTTTCAAATAAAGTCACAAATATTCAAAGCACTCATTTGTTTGTAAAAGAATACATAGGAAAGAAATGTAAAGACAAAACAGAGCAAGGAGATAAGGGACTGAAAACATCACAAGGTTTTGGTTTTAAAAACTTCTATAGGAAAACGTATGAAGACCCCATTAAAAATAGATGTTTGGGATATCATAAACACAATAGCACCAACAGCACCATTTTCTACCTCCCCAAACACAAAAACCACATCAAAAGATGCAAAGTAGCAAGTTACTCATGAAGGCCATGTGCTAGCAAACTCGATGAGGAGGCAGCCCCGTGAAGCCCAAAACCCGAAGAAGGTCAGAGGAGCCGCATGGCACTGCGTACGCAGGCACAGGAAGGAGCCAGTGGGCACTCCTGTGAATGCCGCCGGCCAGCCCAAGCACAGGGGTGTTGCCACAAGGGGGTTCGCCCTGCCCGACAGTCAGCAAGCACAGAGGTCTCAGGAAGCAGGACTCCTGAGCCTGGTCACACAGCCTCCCTTCCAGGACAGAGCCTCACAGTCACAACTCAGCAGCACGGCGACACTGAGGCTAAGGGAAGAAAAGGTAAAGATAAAACTGGGGAATGGAAACAGAGCCAAGAAACCTCAGAAATCATGCTGCCATATTTTTAACTCCACACGCAAACAACAGCAGGGAGAGCTCATGGAGAGAGAAAAGCCTTCTGCAAAGTGCTCAGCAAAAGCCAGGTGACATAAAGATGAGCAGCAGAAAAGCATCAAGGTCAAGTCTGACTAACTTATTATAAGAAACAAAAGAGCAATATCCCAGTAAAGCTGAAAAAAATTGTTTTAAAGGAGCAGAATGACATTCCCCCATGATGAGAGCATCAGAAACGCAGGTCCACATAGAGCCGCACACCGGCACCCGATAATCTAAACACGTGCAAGACACTGAGAAAGCGAGGCAAGACGTCAAAGAACAAACCAAAACTGGAAGAAGTTAGGAACAAGCTGACGGATCTTGGGCAATAAAGGACAGCTCATTTCGGAAAGGAGGCATCCGCTAGAAGAAACCATGTGTGGAGAGAGAGAGAGGTGGTTAAAAAAAGAAACTTTAAAACAAACAGGAGGCACCAACTATTAAAGGCAGGCAAAGAAAACACAAAAGAGAGAGAACAGGAGTCTCCAAACGTGAAAACTAAAGTGGTGGGACAGACATAATTCATGAGACGTTGACTGAATTTCACAAAAACCAGGTTTGGCAACACAAATGAAAGAACCAGAGAAACGGACTCGGAGAAAATGACGCCGTGACCTAAAATCCCATCACTGAACATGGAGAAAATTAAAGCCTGCTGGCATCGCCTGGAAAGGTAAGTGACTCGTAAGGAAGTGCACAGACTGCCCGTGGCGGCCGGCAGCACCCCGTCTCAGTGGGGAGCACAGACTGCACGCAAACCTGCGCTCGGGAGGTAAGCGACACGGTCCAGGATGAAGGGCTCGGGGGAAATGCTATGAGCGCACACATGCTCGAGGATCAGGGTCTCCACGAGCCTCTTCTGCAGAAAGTACGAGAAAGCACACTCCACAAATCATGACAACGAGGTGCCACAAAGACCGGAGAACAGAGAGGGGACGCGAGCAGGAAAAGTACCAAACTCAGTGCACACACGAGCCGACAGCCCGAGCCGGTAATCCAAAATGGAGAACAGTGAGAACTCAGGAAAAAGACTTTCCATGGTTTCCGGCAGTCATACCGGTGTTGGTCTTCACCTTGTTATGCTAAGACTGCCGGACGCACAGCGTGGGACAGAGAAGACGACTGACCACCCGTCGTTCCGACTGTTATCTCCTGAGCGCTTGGAAATCAGGATGTTCAGCACAGAAGAAAACAGACACAAATACAACACAGAAGAGGCGTGGTGAGCAATCCAGAGTCCTGAATCTGAGTATCAGTAGGAATGTATAAAGCAGTCCGTCTAAAGATTCACGTGTGCGTCCCAGCTGAAGGCTAGACACAGCGACTAACCTGTAGCAACAGCATCCTGAGAACAAGACTGTCTTCTCCAAACACCACTTGCACTAAATAAAACAAGGCCCCTCAGACACCAGCTAATTCCAAGTCCGGGACAGAAAACGGATGGTACGGACATCAAAGACCCTGGAGTCAGCCACTTACCCAGAGAATTCAGAAACAGTAATCCTGAGGGGTACAAGCACCCCATGCTGGCAGCACCACCAACAACAGCGACTTTATGGCGAGAGTGCGAACGCTCACCAGTAGATGAATGGATGGGGGTGATGCGGTGAACGTGCGTGGCGCAGCATCCCTCAGCCGTCGGGAAGAACGGAATCTCATCATTTAAAAGACATGGATGGAGCTAGAGAGCATTATGCCAAATGAGACAAACACCGTGACTCCACTCACATATGGGATGTAAGAAACAAAACTATGAGCAAAGGAGATATAAAAGAGAGACAGAGAGCAACAAACCAAGAAACAGACTCTTAACTACAGAAAACATGCAGGGGGGGGGGGGGGGCGGGGGTGCAGGAGGCACCTGCCGTGATGAGCACTGGGCGCTGTGTGGAAGGGATGCCTCACTGTACTGTGCACCGCAAACCAGCGTTACGCTGTGTGTCAACTGTACTGGAACTTAAATGAAAACTTAAAAATAAATGAATAGACTCCAGATTTGCATCACGGGCTCAGAGCCCAACCTGGAAGTGGCCCCACGCACCCCAGCCAAGACGGGGTCGTCAGCACCACTAAAGTAAATAACCACACACTGAAACACACCACGGGTACTTAATCCATGTGTTTATAATACTTTTTTTTATTTTATTTATTCATTTGACAGAGAGAGAGAACACAAGTAGGCAGAGAGGCAGGCAGAGACAGAGAGAGGGGGAAGCAGGCTCCCCGCTGAGCAGAGAGCCCAATGTGGGGCTCGATCCCAGGACCTTGGGATCATGACCCGAGCCAAAGGCAGAGGCCTTAAACCACTGAGCCACCCAGGTGCCCCTATAATACTATTTTTTAATGAACTGGTCTCACAGTGATAGGAATTCATTCATTATTTTGGGGCCCCTGGGTGGCTCAGTCTGTGAAGCATCTGCCTTCTGCTCGGGTCATGGTCTCAGGGTCCTGGGATCCAGTCCCACATCGGCTCCTTGCTCGGGGGGAGTCTGCTTCTCCTTCTTTCTCTGCCTGCTGCTCCCCCTACTTGTGTTCTTTTAAATAAATAAATCGTTAAAAATAATTCATTATTTTGATAATTTTTACATAATGGGAAGAACAAACATTTATCTTTTCTATCCTACATGAACCGTTCCGTCGTATAATGAAATAGAGTAAGTGTTTCAACACAAACAATCCCAAATTACAGCTGATAAAGACTAAAATGCTATCATTTTTCATCCCCTGGAAATTAATGGACATAAGGACTGAGCACATACTGCCACTAACACCACGGAGAGCAGCAGATGTGACGGCCCCCGTTACAGGAACACACCAGAACCCCCCATCTTGCTGAAGGAAGGCGCACGAGCCTGACCCAGCCTCTGGACCCAGCTGCAGGGCTCAGAACATACAGAGGACAGAGGAGCACACCGGGGCACCCCGTGGCACACGCGGCAGGATGTGGACTCCAGGACGCCATCTGGGCTGAAGGGCCCCGGGAGAGAAGGCGCTGTATACTAGGAAAGACGTACAGACACCTCAGCAGCTGGGCAAGAGGGGTGGGCCACTGGAGGGAGCATGGCGGGCTCTGGAACCGGCTCTTGACCAAGGGCAGTGACAGGGGGGTCCCCACGGGAGAATCTGTGAAACCATGTTTGCTCGTCTTTCTGGGCGCGGCGCTCACCAGGGTCAACCACCTAACGTGACGGATCGATGGGCAGACGGACACGTGTCTCCGTGAGCTTATCAAACGTGGTCTACTGCAGGTTAAATGCGAGTCCTAAAGACCGCCACTTTACACATGTGCAAGGCTGGCTCACAAGCCCAGCGGTGCTCTAGAACTTTCTAGAAGCGTCAGACACTCAGGTGCCTGGACCCCACCCCAAGACGAGAGAACCTGAATCTGAGAGTGTTTCCTGCTCTGGCTGTGGGACTCCTGAACACGACGAGGCCTAAGCTTGGCCAACACTGAAACAGGAAAGTACCTGGGCCACGTGGCATTGAAAAAAAAAGAAGAAAGAAAGAATTACTATAAAGTAATAACCATAGTTCACAGCAGGCTTTTGTTAGTGGATTTCAGGGCTCTAAACTCTAGTTAGGGAGGGACAAGGAGACACAGAATGAACCAGCAAGGCCTTTCCGGATCCGTCATGGGTCTGTGCCGGAGTCCTCGTGTGCCCGGGGTCTGTCCAGGGTCCGTGCCGGGGTCTGGGCACGCCCAGGGTCTCTCGGGGGTATGTGCTGGGGTCCCCGCATGGCCAGGGCTGCTTCCAGCACTGCACCTTGGCGTGTCCACAAGAGGGAACGGCTCCTAACATGTGCTCAACAAACACGCTGAATTCCCACTGGGTGTCCAGCTCCATCCGTGGCTTGGGAAGCAAGACACACCAGGGAGACGGGGCTCAACCTCAAGCCAAGTGGGAAAGCGACACTCATCCCACAGCGTCCCACACCGTGATGCAGTCAGGGAGGCGGGTGACGGGCACGACAGGCATCCGAGAAGGAGAGTCCTCAGAGGGGAAGGTTTACTATTCTGTTCCCTGGCCGCTTCAGGGACTTGGAGCTCCTAGTCTTGGTGGAACCTGGTTAGTGAGTTCAGCAAGCTGACGCGTCGGCACCAGGGGCAGGCCAAAAACGGACCCCGTCAGACCCACCTGCTGTCTTCGGTGAGCCCGCCCTGTCAGTCCGCGGGAAGCGGGCTCCACAGGAGCCACAGGACGAGCTGGCAAAGCCTCTTCAAGGGATGTCATGAGAACATGGCGAGAGCAGCCCCCGTCCTCTGGCCCACCGCAACGGGAGGGCAGCCCCTCACAGCTGTGTGCGCACGGAGTCCCCCCACGCGGGATGCCAGCATCTCCCCGTCACGGCGGAGGGTGCTGAGACACAGACAGGGCCAGGGACTCTGGCTCCACAAGGCGCACCTTCAAAGCTGGCCTCACCCTTCCGAGAAGAGGAAAGCGCTCCCGGTGGACAGGGACGGGACACCCCAGCACGCGCTCAGCTGTGGAAGCTGAAGAGAGACAGAGAACCCAGGCGCAGAGAGGAAGAAAACGACAAAGGGAAGATGAGCAGGCGTTCTGGCCCCCTCACTTCAGGGGAGGAGACCTGAGAAACCCAATAGGTCCTTAGGGGCCATCCTTAAAGCCAGAGCCGGTGAACGTGCCCTCGTAGGAAGGCGGCTGGAGGCCAGAACCACCATCCCTCCCAGGTCCATCCTGGTCAGACTGGGCTGCACTTCAGGCCCTGGGAAGCTCACCACCACCCGACAAGGGCCGCGATCTCCCTCCATGGAAATCGTTCTAGGTGAGAGGCAAACCCGCCAGGAGCTCATTTAACTGGCGTCCACCGTCCCCTGGGCCTCCCACTGTCCCCTGGGGCTTCTGCTGTCCCCTGGGTCCTCGCTGTCCCCTGGGCCTCCCCATCCCGAGTCCCGATGCCATGTGGGCTGTGGAGGGCACGCCGAGGGGTGCTGTGCCTTCTGAGGACAGCCTTCCGGACAGCGCACCCTTCAAACCCAGCACTCATGCGGGACAGGTCCTCGGGCCCACTGATGCCCCTCGAGACTCTTGGGGAGTCTCCCTTCCGAGACCCCAGGGCAAGCCTGTGTCTCCACTTCTGATGCAGAGACGAGATGCTTCCCGCGCCCACAGTGCTGGATCGACAATGGAGTGACGGGCTTGTTCCGCTCATCGTCCTGGCCCCGTTTTCACTTCGTCCCGCTCCTTAGAATTAGGTCAACAGTAGTATTTGTCACGAGGTCTCAGTAAACTACGTCCAGAAAGCTCTTTTCCATAACAGAGAAAGGTTCCCAGCCCCCAGAGAGGAGTGGATGCTCCCAGCCTAGCCCACGGCGGCCACAAGACGCGTCCACAGGAGTCTCAGAGCACCAACCACGCTCCAAATCTCCCTCATCACCGTGACCATGATGCTGACAAGATGCACAAAGTCTGAACTCCTCCGGGCCATTTAGATTTTCAACACCCTCACTGATGGGAAACTCCTGTCTGTGTCTGCCCCAACTCTCTCAAGAGCAGTGGCCACCTCTGAGAATCTGGGGTCAGAACACACCAATGTGGTCTCATCACGTGACTCCACGACGTGGTCTCCAACAAACCACCCCACCGTCTCCACGGAGAGCCTTCCTTTTCGGGGCACTGGGCTGGTCCTTCACCCATTTATGCTCGTGACCTCCAGGGACGGCCGTCCGCCAGCCAAGGACAGGGCCCGGGAGAGACCGCACCCACGCCCGGATCGTGGACAGCAGACCACACGTTCTAGTTGCTCGAGTCCCCGCTCTGTGGCTGCTCGTCATGGCGGTCCAAGGTAAGTGACGGACAGGGAGAGCACGTCTGGGGGGGGATCACATATGTTCATCCTTAAGTTACCTGAGCCACTCGCAGGCCCCATTGTTCCCGCCTGATCCAAAAGGAGTCCCTCACACATCACCAAGGAGCTGTTCCCACCACCGGCCTCAGTGGCCATCGAAGCTGTCATGGCTTGGCAGGTGACGGCCCCTCCCAGAATGGCTCTGCGGGGTCTCCTCCCACAGCGCGGACCAACCTACAAGAAACACGCCTGGAAACAAGCCTGTGAATCTGTCTACGTGTCTGCCGTTCCACAATGAGCTTCAGGCAAGACCTCATCAAAGGAGGTTCCGTGCAAAGCTGCGACCCACACACTCTCAAAATTCCACCAACTGGGACGTCTGGCTGGCTCCGTCAGCTGAGCATCTGACTCGTGGTCTGGACTCAGGTCATGATCTTGGGGTCAAGGGACGGCGCCCGCAGCAGGCTCCCTGCTCCGCAGAGCCCGCTGGAGATTTTCTCCCTCCACCCCTCCCGGTGGCCTGTGCGTGCCCATCTCTCTCTCTCTCTCAAATAAATACATCTTTTTAAAAAAACCCTAACTGACCATCTACACTGCAGCAAACGTATTTACCAATTTAAACACGAGTTTATGGTGACCGGCTGGAGCCCAGACGTTTCACAAGAGGAAACCCCGCAGTCACCACCGCGCTGTGTCATAACGGGGGGTCAGACTGTGCACCCTAGAGCGCTGAGGGTCTGCCGCGGACGGCAGGACAGGAGGACAGGTGTGTCATGCGCTGGCGATTCCACGCAGAGGCAGTCTGTCTGCTTCGAGAACTGTGGGTACCAGAAGCATGAGGAAACCATGACATTTAGCTGTGAAACCGAGCTGACGCCAAGAACTGCCGGCCTGGCTTCTGCCGCGTGCTCTCCTTTTCCTCCCCGTCAGCGTCTGTGGGATACATGTGTCTAAATTTAAGACCAGAGAAAAAAGTTCTTAAGAACAACACAGCTGTTGTGTTACTGTTATGTTCTGTTGTTGCAGATGGTTCTTTAAATCTAGGTGTTTATTTTGTTACGTAAGGAGGGATCCATTCGTCCTGGGAGAGAAAGTCGTCAGAGGAAGGAAACGGGTCTCCACACCATGGAGGAAGGTCTGCGTCCAACGCACTGCCGCAGCAGGTGCACACGTGTTCCAGAGTGGGGACCGTGCCGCAGGGGTCTGGGCATCGCCTGCAGCAGGGGCTCACCGGAGGGTCGGCTGCTATGGGGAGAAGGCCCCGCCGGCAGGTGCACAAGCCGACTTGCAAGATAACGGCCGCCATCACAAACACACTGATTATCGTTCTCTAAGCATCTCAAAGGCCTGGCAACTCAACCCAGTGTGGAGGAAGGAGGAGTTGTAATTCCAGGCTCACATGAGGGAAGCCTGGGGTCCGTGGGGAGAGCCGGCTGGAAGCACCCGGAAACGGTGCAGAATGACGACGCCCAAGGAGCCACCGCTCGCTCTGCAGAGCCGCGAGACGTGCCGTCCGGCCATGGGCAGGCACGCCCAGCGCCACGAGCAGCACAGCTCTGCGCTCCGGTCACCTGTCTGATGGCGAGTGCAGGGGCGGGGGGCTGCGGGGGAGGGCGGCCGTGAGGACAGACTGCAGACCCGAAAGCCAGGGCCCAGCCGCCCTTCCATGAGGCTTTGACTTTCCACCGATTTCTCCCAGAATGTGTCCAACCGCAGATGCTGGCTTCCTAGATTTAAGAGGTAATATTTAAACAGAAGCAGGAGACATTCTGAGGAGCTGAAGAAAAACTGAAATATTTAAAATAGTAGCTAATATCTTAAACCGGTTCCTTATGTCATTTAACTCTTCAGTTGAGCTGTGAACCAAGTTCAGCGTGGGCTCTCGGCCTGGTCAGAGAGCGGGTCCTCCTCGGGGTGCGCGCACACACACACACACCAGACACACCCCCAAGTACACACTCACACAGGCACCCAGAGACACCGTGAGACACATGCAGACACAACTGCTCAGAGATACACATTCACACTCACATTCACACACTCACACACATACCCAAATACAGGCACCATGAGACAAGCACACACCTGCTCCCAGGATGACACTCACACACACACGCACGAACACCCACGCACACAAGAAACACTGAACATCATGGCCATGCTTGAGCTTGTGAAGTCTCAATCTTGAAGTTAAGTATTTTTTGAGAAGTAAAGCAGAGCACATTTGGGAAGACACTATACATAAAACCATCAGGGTAAGAGCAGTCTAACCTGTGCAGCTGGGAGATGCGGGCAGCCATGGGGACATGACCCCAAAGCTGTTTCTGGAACCTGCTCTTTCTTTACAGACACTTGGTAGAGGAGGACAAATCTTTTTTTCTTTTTTTTTTTTAAGGCAAAAAGATCCAACTCCCCTAAAGAAACATACGTTAAAATGCAGGTAAGCTGCACACAGTGAGGGAATTTACGACTCTTGTTTTAAACTAGAAATAGTTGGTTCCCACAACAATGTCCTGAATAACAGGTTCGTGGTGCTGGAAAACAAGACATGCAGTTCTCAGCCTGTATCTGCCCAGAATCTCTAACAGACTTCCTAAAACTGGGCTGCTGTGCTCCGTCCCGTCTGTCTTTTCTCCACCGCTCACCTGTGTGCACTTTAAAGCACGCAGACCGGGGGCGCCTGGGTGGCTCAGTGGGTTAAGCCGCTGCCTTCGGCTCGGGTCATGATCCCAGGGTCCTGGGATCGAGTCCCGCATCGGGCTCTCTGCTTAGCAGGGAGCCTGCTTCTTCCCTCCCCTCTCTGCCTGACTCTCTGCCTACTTGTGTAATCTCTGTCAAATAAATAAATAAAATCATAAAAAAAAAAAAAAAAAAGCACGCAGACCGAAGCGCTGTGTCCCGCACCTGCTGGGGTCTGTCTCTAAACCCTTCTCGTGTCCCTCAAGTAGCGCTCAACCGACAGCATCCCTGTCCCTTCCTCAGCCTGGGCTCCTGGATTCTGGCCAAAACGGAGCTCTTCGGGGGCACAGGTTCAAAATGACTGACTGCAACGGCACCCTGAGATGGCTGCAGGTGAGTAATTCAGGCTGGAATTCCACATTCATGACTCCCGTCCTTTGGCTATTTGGTTCCTAATGAGGACGACGTCTCAATTGTGTGTATACGTGTCACTGCGCGGAAATTAAGATTACACATCCAGGTCCTGCGGAGGAATCATCAGCCTCAATAAACAATTTTCCCCACTGTTTTAAAAATGGTAAAGGAGCTAATCTTGTGACATTCTGAAAATAGACATAGATAAAATACACAGATAAAAGAGGAAAAAACTTACAATTTGCAACGTTTTCCAGGAAATGTAGAAATTTTGTTCAAATTCATGGTAAAACAAACGCACCAATGATGAGAGCACAAGTTCACACAACACGTCAATATCGTGGCGACACAGTGATGGCCCCAGAGAGGCCCACAGCCGACCCCAGAATTTGCCAACGCAGTGCCTCGAATGGAAAAGGGACTTTGCCTATGGGATTAAGGTCTCCAGGTGCGGGGACCATCCCGAGATAACCACATGCGTCCATGAGGGCAGAGACTGTTTCCTGGCCCCCAGGCCCAGAGCACGAGGGCCTCTCTGGGAGCTGGGAAAGGTCAGGAGCTGCCAGAAGGAACCAGTGCTGCAGACATCTCGATGTCAGCCCAGTGAGACTGTGCTCGACGCCTGACCGACCTACAGAGCTCGAAGACCAAAATTCATGTTGTTTAAGCCAACACGTTTGTGGTCATTTGTTACAGAAACAAAGTTGAATTCTCTCAGGACAAGGGCCCAGAAGGCCTGTGCTAGCACTGTGCCTCCCCAAATGGCTGAGTGGTTTGGCCACATCAACGCTCCTGACATGAGCAGAGATCAGCACTGATTGCATCCATGTCACGAGAAAACGGCGACGCACTGTCCACGCCGTCAGAAGTATGAGCACTCGCACCTGGCGAATCCCAGTCCTC
>ML107489.1:18278-80788 GCA_003697995.1 Taxidea taxus jeffersonii | reverse complement strand
GTTGTCCCCGTGAGGTCTTCACCCCAGTTTAGCCTCTGGAGTGATGTCCCTCCGTGGAGCCGACTTTTAAAAGTTCTGATTTTGTGCTCCGCCGCTTGCCGGGAGCCGGCCCCTCCCCCTGGGGTCTATCTTCCCGTGGCGTTGGATTCACTTCTCCGCTGGTCCTACCTTTCAGAAAGTGGTCGATTTTCTGTTCCTAGAATTGTTGTTTTTCTTCTCTTCGATCTCCTGTTGGATTTGTAGGTGTTCGGAATGGTTTGATAGGCTATCTAGCTGATCTCCTGCTGGCTGATGTCGTCTCAGCCTCCTACTTCTCCGCCATCTTGACTCCTCAAACTGCCAGCTCTTGAGAATCACCTGTGTACTAATAAAACTTTTAGATCACAGGGACCCATCTCTGTTCTGTTGCCTCAGAATTTCTAGAGAAAGTACTATTTTTTCTAAATGCCTAATAAGATCCATGAATAATGACCACTTTGGGAAAACTGTTGAGTAATGAGCATGAGACCATGATTGTGTCAAACTCAAGTTGTGGTAGCACATTCTGTAGAAAAATCAGAAAACACAGACATGCTTTTTATTATTTTTACTTTCATTAAACACATCAACTAAGAAAGGAGGACATTTAAAAACCTGCATCTTTCACATGTAATCAACAAATAAAAGCTGTAGGCTGGAGTGTACCTCAGGGAAGATAGGGCAGCCAGTAGCTAGATTAGGTCTGTGAGGTCTAAACTAGGGGAGGGAAAGGGCCATTTCTCTTTCCCTATGAATCACCACAGGCTTTGGGTAAACTCTGTAGTGCTTCAAAATATGTATGGCTGATCAGGGACTTAATGATGGTCATTGGGTGAGAAGGAGGCAGATACTGTATATCAAAGCTGAAGAGGCCCATATACATTATAAATGACCCCTGCAATGAGACAGGAAGATAGGAATTACCTTTTTTCTTCAAACATAACTGTGTACCCCAAGAACTCTGCATGGTGGAAGAAACCAGGGTGAGTGGGGGTCCAGAGAAACCAGAAATAATTCCATTTACCACCTACATGTTAAGGAGTACATTTTGTTTTAATTTCATTTTAAACATCAAGGCCCCTAAGCAACTTTGAGAGAAAGGGATTTGGAAATCACTGCATTAAAATGTGATGCACCAGTGCACGTGTGCATACTGGCCCCCCTCTGTCCCCTCCTCCTGGAACACACATAATACACACAGAGGACAACCACATAAAATTTTAAGTGCTGATCTCAGTATGGGGGAAGAACACAGTCCTATTGCACACACATGATTTATACAGATGTAACAGCACTAATGTGGTATGCCACCCTCTAAATTTTTAAAACAATTTTGTAATAGTGTTTAAAACCAGACAGGGACAGTTTGGAGAGCAAAGCTATATCAAAGGGTTTAGTTAAAATGATTTACTTGTGGGTTTTAAACAGCATTAAGTGGTTTGTGAAAAGTGTTCTGATTTGTGTTTAATATGGATGGTGCTTAAAAGTCTGGGCACCGGAAAGGTACACCCCTAGAGACACATTCACCAGGAAAATGCAGGCCTTAAATACAGCTGGGTGTTTGCTTCCAAGACTGCTTTTCTGAGTATTAGCATTTAAACCACCCACAGAGGCTTTGCAGATGCTTCACTGGGTAAATGAGGTAGAGATGAGGAAGCTCACACCTCATGGCTGCTACTTTTAATTTAGTGACAGAGCTGCAAAACTGGGTTGACCAGAGAATCTGATTTTAAAGGAGCACGAAATAAGCTATCTTGGAAATCCAACACCATGTAGTTAATTTTCTTAAATTAAACTTACAAAGGGAATTGATCTTACTTCTTATGATTTTTAATTTAATCCTATGCTATTTTAATCATGTAAGAGAGAAGCCTCAGATCTTTATGTGAATAATACAAAAGTAGTCTTAATACTATTACTTCCTTTATTACAATTGCTTTCTTCAAAGAAAGTCAGAGTATTATATGATGCTTTCTCCTCTAATCCTCAAAATATCCTTAAAAAATTAGTTTGAACTATTACCATTGTTTCTCACATTTGGGAGGCTGAGTTATGGGGACATAAAAAGTGAAAGAGTGGCAGGGGATTTGGGCACATGTGTTGTTCCAACAAATTCCTCTGTAAGTATTTATTAGTTTCTATAATGTATAGAGCACCATACTAAGCTTTGGGGTGGCTGAATAAGACAACCAAGGTCCCTGCCTTACAGAGGTTGTATTCTAGGAAAAGAGACAAATAATGAAGAGTAAAAAACAAACAAGATCATACCAGAGTGTGATAAGAACACAAGATAAAGTGATGTGAGAAGAATAATTAGGATGGAGATTCTATTACTGGAAAGTCAGGAATGCCTCTGAGAAGGTAATATTTGACCCAAGACCTAGATATTTAGAAGGAGACAAGAGAGCTATGCTCTGGAAAAACAGTGTTTGAAGCTAGGAAATAAGAAGTAGATTGCCGTGAGACAGGGATGAGTCTACTATGTACACATCCTACAAAGTAGAATGGTTGAGATGGACTTTCATGAATAGGACTGATAAGATGAGATGAGTAATGAGATGAGGAGAAAAAAGAAGGCGGCGGCAGCTTATATAGGATCTCATGGTCATGGTTTGAGTTTTAATTTTATTCTAAATAAAGGAGGGAGCCATTGGAAAAGTTCAAATTCAAGTTCATGATTCAAGTTGTGTTTTAAGTGAAAACTCTGGTTTCTAGATAGAGAATACTATATGGGACAGAGGCCAGTTTGGAGGTTATTGGTGACGATACACTGGATAAAATAGTATGGATTATATGGGTAGCTGGGGAAATATAAGTACTTACTTTGAACAGTTCAAAAGATTTTACTTCTGTGGTATAAAATGACTAATGATCAGCTGTGCATAAAATACACATAAATAAGAGCTGATAAATTAAGGTCAAATATATAAGTCAGATTTTACCTTTTTTAAAATGAGATTCAATGACAAAAAAAAAGCAAGGATCTACCCTCACTCAGCAGTTGATAATAATGCTTGGCCTACTTTAACATAAGCACTATTGCTGTCTTTAATGATATTGATAGGAAAGCAGATGGTTGCTATTTGCTTAACGTCTCCCATGTGCTAGACACTACTTAAGACAATATGAAAAGTCTTAGTGTCTCATAAAAATCATCTGAGTTAGTTATCAGTGGTATCACCTTACAAATTAGGAAACTGAGGTTCAGAAAGATAGTTAGGCAAGCTTCATACAAGCTTCGTACAGTATTTGTTTAAGAGCATAAACTATGGCTGGCTTTCCAAGATGTGAAGCCTGTCACCACCCTCTACTCTGTGATTGTGGTGAAATTATTACACATTTCCATAGCTCGATTTCTTCTTTTGTGAAATCACAATTATTCAAAAACCAAACTTGTGGGAGTGAATGAGCTAACATGTGTAATTCAGACATTCCTGGCCTGCTGTAAACCTGTAAAAGATGGTATTTATTGATTGTTATTGTTGCTCAAATCACACAGGCAGTAAACACTGATATTCACGTCTATTCAGTTTTTTTAAAATTTTCAATAATGATATCAACAAATAATGAATATGAAAAAATTGGGGCCCAACCAACATGTTACAAATAAACAAAAGTAAACTTTTCAAGTTTGTTTACTTGCCATAACTGTCATGAAATGGGAGGCCCAAATATTTCCTAAATATTATTTCAACTTTCTTAGTTTTCCTTTTTTTTGTCAATTTAAAAATGTCAACAAGTATCTTATAATAGATTTAAAAGAAAACCCTCAAAACATACATATATGAAATGATCCTTCCAACAGAAAAACCAGAAATACAGAAAACAAAATTATAGATAAACCATAAACTTTCTACATATCTTTCTAGAAAATCACAAACAATACCGTAATCCAATCTCAAACATTCTCACATTGTCTGCCCTTACTGCATTTCTACTCACTTGTATGCACATGCACTCACACATCCCACAATACATTGTAAACACCTTTAAAAGAAATACATTGTAAACACTTTTAAAAGAAAACACAGGCCACCCCAAAATGTGCCACTTTAGCATATTAATTATTTTAGATAAAAGTTACGGGAAAAAGAGCTGTTTCAAGGACATTGAGATTCTCCTCTGTCCCCTGAAAGCAGGAAATAAATCTCCCATATGAAAAATATGCTCTTCATATTAAGAAATAAAAAGATATCCTTATCACCAGAGATAGGAACTTGAAAGCTGAGAAAGTTGTAAAAACAAACCTTATTATTTTTTTCTAATTTACTACCTCTACTTTAGAATTCCTTACTAATTAAGACTCTCAAACATCTGTTTTCTTTATCCTGTCAATTCCCCCAAATTTATTGCGTCTTTGTCTAAAATGTATAAAAATTGTCTGCCTTGGTTATTTCTTTAGGTCTCAATTTCATTATTGGACCACTGTGTGCACATAATAAAACTTTGTTTTTTTCCTCCCATTAACCTGTGTTGTGTAAGCTTAATTCTTAGTCCAACTGGAAGGCCTAGAAGGCTAGAGGAAGAACTTTTCCCTCCTTACATTACTAAGTTATACGTCTCAGCACACAATTAGTGTTTATTATTATTATTATTATCCATCCTTATTATTAGTCATCTCAATCCAATGACACTGCCTGTATGCACAATGATGGAAAGTGCAAAAAGTCTCTGAAATATTTTGAGAAAATCCCGAGCACCAGCCAATTTTCTCTGCAATTGCTTTGTATGGAATTTAGGGAAGGATGCTTCTGGCATCAGAAAAGAATATGGGGCCTTAAGTGTAATATAGTTTAAGAAAAGTTATTCATGAATATATTCCACTGTATAATTTAACTAAATATAGATTTTTAAATTAGAACATTACCAGTCCCAGAAGTATGCTATCTGTCCCTCCCCCATCAATTCCAAGGCCTCCTATTCAGAAGTAACTTCCTTGATGCCACTGTCAATTTCTGATTCTTTGTCTTGGCGTATAGAAATGCAAATTTATTTTTGTTCTGTATTTGGAAACTTATTTAAGGTCTCTAAACAATGCAAATATTTCTATAGATTATTTTGAAATTTCTATGCATACGATTAGATACTTTACCAATAATAAAACTTTTGTTTTTACTTCCCAATTCTCATACATTTTTTTGTCTTCCTGAGCTGGTAGGGGACTGCTATAGGAGGAACTCTTGTCTATTTTCCACTCTCAAATGGAATGTTTTCTAATATTTTGCTATTCTGTTTGTCTATCTATTTATCTATCATCTATCTATCTATCTATCTATCTATCATCTATCTATCTATCTATTTAAAGATATCTTTAGAGGCTTAGGAAGTTCCTTTTATACTCTTTAGATACTAGGAGATTTTTAAAAAAATCATAAATAAATGGTGTATTTGATCAAATGTTCTTTCTATTCTATTGAAATTACCTTATCATTTTTCTTGTCTACTCTTTAATGTGTTAAATTACATTAATTATTTTTCCCATGTTAAACCAAATAGGTTTCCTATGTAAAGCTCAACTTGTTTACATAGTATCTTTTCCTAGATGCTGCTGTTTTCTATTTGCAAATATTCCATTTAGAACTGTTATATCTGTGTTCATGAGAGTGACTGGTTTTTATATTTACTTCTCATACTCACACTTTGAAATACGGTTTTTATATTTACTTCTTATACTCACACTTTGAAATAGTTGTAAGATTCAAATTATTTTTCTATGGTAGAACTTTCCAATAAAAGTGTCTAGGTCTGCAGGTTTTTGGCTGTGTGCATGTAAGTGTTTTATAACTATTAATATAATAGTAGACTACTTAGATTTTCTAATTCTTTTGTGTCAGCTTGGGAAATTATGTTTTATTTATCCATTTTATATAAATATTCAACTTTGTTGACATTCAATTATTCCTCACAATCTTTTATTACCTTTTCAATTTGTTTGTAGAATCTGTGCTTATGTTTCCATTTTTTCTCTTATTTTATTTATTTTTTAAATATTTTTCCTCATTTTCTAGATCACTAGAAACATGGGACTTTTTAAAATTTTTTGAAAGGACCAATATTTGGCTTTATCAGTCATCTAATTGTGCTTGATATTTATTTTGTTGTAATTTAATTAATTTTGCTTTTTTATTTTCTTGTTTACTCTGTTCATGTTCCTTTCCTAATTTCTTAACCTAGATGTTTAGTTTTTTAATTTATTTTTTTTTTTTTACTTTTCTAATATAAGTACATAAAACCATACATTTTCCTCTAAGTTCTGGAATGCAAGGAAAATATGTTAAATTATCTCTGATAGTAGATTCACATATTTTTCTTATAGACTGTTCATTTTTATTTTCATGTTTTGAGGAAATGTTATGAGATAGCTATAGATTTAAAATTTTTTGTTTATTTGATCACTCTAAGTATGCTTATATAGTAACCATCTTTATGCTTCATTTGCGTCTGTTTTTCTGATATTGATACAGCTAAATAAGTTTTTTGAATGTTGTATTTAACTGATAAATCTTTGACATCAGACTTTCCTATTTTCTTATGCTTTAAACATATGACTGTTAGATTTTTATTTTAGCTCATTAATACTATTATCTTAATGATTAAGGATACTTTTACTAAATTATTTCATGTTTTCAGTTTGTGCCTCAAATAAAACATGAAATAATTTAGCAAAAGTATTCTTAACATTAAGACATTAGTATAAATATTAGTATAAAATTAGTTTATACATATATTCGTTTATTATTATTATATAGTATATGTATATAATACATAATATGTATATTATTATTATTATTTATTATATTAGTTTACATATATATGTGTCATGCTATTGTTTTCAAGCCTTTGACTTTTTTCCCTCAGGCTTTGAGATTTAAAATATTATTGTTTTATATGACAACTTTTGTTTACTTTTACATACATTTTAATACATACTAATACTTCCACTGGTTTTCATTTATTGTTGTACCTAAAGTGCCTGGGATTATGTTCATGTTTAGTCTTACACTGAACAATGTAGTATAAATTAGGGCTGCTGGCCCTTGATTACAACACCTAAATGGAAGATTTCCCCTCTAAGACACAAGATCAATAATTGTTCTTATGGTTTTCCTAGTGGATTGATTATATATCAATCTTATGATTATATAATCAATCTTATGAGTTTTCTGAGTGGATTGATTATATAATGTTTAGTTTTATGTTGCAGTGGTATATATATATGTGGGTGGGTGGTATGTATACATGCATACATATATACATATACATATATACATATACATATATAGGTATACACCCCCCATATATATATGCATATATTTGCCATTTTGGGGCCTAACCTTATAAGAGGCATTCCCCAAGCTTTGTCTTTTCCCTTCTCAGCCTATCAATATGAGAAACCAATGCTTAATGTTAGCAAATGCCTTATAGGTGAAAATCAGCTCCCAAGCATGGCTTCATCATTGGGATAAGCTCAGATCTTGACTTTAACATTTCTTCCTGACTTTCTTGCCAACTCATTGAGAAAATCAAGACATCTGAATAGTATTTATTTATATATTTATATTTAAGTCATCACTTTTTTTTTTTTTTAGGAAGATTGGTGCAGTTTTCTGTTACATTGAACTTAAATATAACTTTTAAAATTATATAATAAAAGTGGATTCCCCAAAACAGATGTGAACTAAATCCTTCAAAGTCTACCCTTTGGCTACTAAATTAAACATAAATTCAATCTGTCTTTCCAATTCTTTTCAGTTTGTCCTCAGCTATTCAACCTTTCCAGCTAATAGTATTTACTTTTCAAAAAAGTGTCCTGTATTCATGGCTGTCTTTGCAAATTCTGAACTGTCTAAAATACATTCTACCTCTGGGGCACCTGACTAGCACAGATGGTTAAGTGTCTGACTCTTCTTTCAGCTAGGATCATGATCTCAGGGCTGTGATGATTAAGCTCCCCATCAGGCTCCACACTCAGTGGAGAGTCTGCTTGAGGATTTTCTCTTTTTCCCTCTGCCCCTCACCACCTCGCTTTCATACATACTCTCTCTTTCTCTTTCTCAAAGAAAAATTAATGAATCTTAAAAATAAAACACATTGCACCTCTACATGTCAAAATCCTATTCAAGGACCATTTCAAATGACAATTCATCCAAGTTTCTTCTCACCTTCCATCAAGATTTTATTTTCTTTCCTCTTAACTCTCAAAGTTTGTTTGTACAGTGGAATAGACCAAGAACTGATTTGAATACAAAGAGAATTAGGATCTCTTTCTGATTCACCAACTTCCTATGTGTGTGACCTTAGGCAATCTCTTTATGGCTCAATTACTTTATTTATATCTTCCTTACAATATTACCTTATTGTGAGGATTGAAATAAAGCAATGCATATATATCATAGCCAGTTCTCAATAAAAGGTAGTTATTTTATCATTATCTTAAATATCCTGTTAATAATACCTAAATAAGGGACACCTGGGTGGCTCAGTTGGTTGAGCGGCTGCCTTCGGCTCAGGTCATGATCCCAGCGTCCTGGGACCGAGTTCCACATTGGGCTCCTTGCTCGGCAAGGAGCCTGCTTCTCCCTCTGCCTCTGCCTACCTCTCTGTCTGCCTGTGCTCGCGCTCTCTCTCTCTCTAACAGAAACAAATAAATAAAAATAAAATCTTTAAAAAAAATAATACCTAAATAATATCTATTAAGTACCCTGTGCTAATAAGCCTATGTTATTATTACCTTAAATATCTTGTGTTATAGTTATCTATGCTTTAGTTTTATTGCCTATTAGGCAGTTGCCTCATTTGGGAATGGAAATCTCTCTTACTTGTCTTAGAATGAATGACATAGTGTCTTATATTCAATATATTTTGAAATAAATTCTGTTTACACTGAAATAAACTGAACTGAATAGAAGAGTATCTAGATGACATGGTATTAGGGAAAAGAGAAGTGAAGCTACCATTTACAATTAGAAAGAGAAACAAAACCAGATTGGTACTCTGAAAGCTCCAGATCCAACTAAATCATAGATGTCATTTTATATTTTTATATCTATTTATCGATCTATCAATTCATAAATAATTCTGTTATTCAGGTAAAGCAAAGTAAGCATGCTAATGATACAATTTGTTTAGGTTATTTTTATGAAAATGATCTGCAGGTTGTTTTTCATTGTCATCAAGGTTGTCATTCTAATTCCCATTATGAATCAACTATAGTTAAATTAGATCTTGATTTATGTAAAAACTGAAAAGAAGTGACTATGTAACTCTCAGAGGAGGCTAAAAATCTTCTTTATAAAATACTTTCTTCTAAACATTCTCAGAATCTTCTTTTTCACTATTTTATATTCAATGAAGAGTCACTTGGGGAGGTAGTAGGATCAGTCAGTAACACGTACATAGATGCTTGAATTCCCAAGTATTTTGGATGTTGTTTGTATTAAGGACAAATTAAGTTGAAAGTTGTAGTCTGGGGGCCTTTTGGAAAAGAAAAGCTTTTAAGCAATTAATGGATTGTTCAAGTTGTGCCTATGTGGAGAGCATAACCAGGCAACTTGTGCAGCAATTTATAGTAACTGGGGTAAATGAACCATAGTTAGAAGTAGAATTTATGAACTGTTTGCTAAATTGGTAATTAGCTAGCAATCTAATGCTACAAACTAGACGTGTTCATAGCAAAACAGAGCCAGGATTATCTTGTTGGCATTTACAGTTTAAATTAACTGACTTCCTCAGTGTTACCTCAGTTGGGACTTAAGGCCTGTTTTGTTATATTTAACAATTTTTTTTAAAGTGGAAACAAGAAAAACTGGTGGTTAAGACCAGGAAAAAAAAGGCTGAAAATCTTTGAAAAGGAACTTTTGAAACCTTAATTTTGAGAAATATTGGTAACAAATAATTTGAGGCTTTCTTACATGTTTGTCTTCTGTGTTCAAATGAATGTCATTAATTTGAAGATTTGAGACCAAATATTATACTACCTAAACATACTGTTGAAGATATAATAATTTGAAAAATGTGAGAATTTGTTTGACTTTTCATTCCCATTCAACTATTTGGCATGGTGTGAGCACATTTTTTTCTCAGTAAATTTGAATTATTTGGGGTTATTTTCTGTTTGAGGGAGACCAAGTTAAGAAACACTGAAAACCTCTCAAAACTGTGTGGATCTACAACGAGAAAAGTGTAAAAGCACAGAGCAGAAGCATTACAATAATGCCACCTTAGAATTATTTTGTCTATAACATTTGATCAATTGGTCAATGTCATCGAAAAAAAGGACAATAAATATTTCTTATAATTGGATTGCCAATCAATATCAGTGTGGTCTAGTTTATCACAGGGTAAAATGTAGAAAGAGAAAAATAAAGGTAATATGAAATTTTGGCCACACCATGTGTTAGTTTTTAGTTGGGTTACTGTAAGGGCCTATTTAGCCAAAACGGCTCCATTTCGGTTGAATAGCCATTTTGTTGTTTATGCAGTAAAACTTAAACAAACCCTGCCCCCTCCCACAGGGGACTGACTTAAAAACAAGTCCCAGAGGCACTTGGGTGGCTCAGTGGTTTAAGGCCTCTGCCTTCGGCTCGGGTCGTGATCCCAAGGTCCTGGGATCGAGCCCCACATCGAGCTCTCTGCTCGGCAGGGAGCCTGCTTCCCCCTCTCTCTGTCTCTGCCTGCCTCTCTGCCTACTTGTGATCTTTCTCTCTGTCAAATGAATAAATAAAATATTAAAAAAAAAAAAAACAAAAAAACCCCCCAAAACAAGTCCCAGAAACCAGTCCCAGGTAACAAAGCCAGAATACAAGGGCGGGTCAGGCCAGGTGAAGGTACCCAATCAGTGGGGGCACACATACTGTCTCCCTAGCAACCAAGGAGTATGGTCCCCACCCTTTGGGCGCCTTTTGGGTGCCAGTTCTGACCAAGGTGATAGGCAGTTCAAATGTCTATTATAGGGTAAATTGTAATTCAATTGGCCACTTATGTGTGACCTAGCCTGACTGTGCAGTTTCCTCTATGTCATTGGCCACCTGTGCATGGCCAGGCCCAACCACATGGCCTTTGCCCTTAAATCCAATCTGTAAGGCAGAGAGGGGTCTCCTCTCCTTGTCAGAGACAGCTCTGGCCGGTCAGTTTGATTCTTGATGCTTGGCGTGAAATAAAGCTTTGCTTGACCTTCGCTTTGTATCACTCTCGCTCCTTTGATTATGGACCCAACAGATATCGTGTCTTTTATTAGAATTAAAATTAGATTTAAATTAGGTTCTTCATTTGGAGGATTTTCTGGACTTTTGTGAGGAGTGTGTGTGTGTGTGTGTGTGTGTGTGTGTGTGTGTGTGTTTGTGTGTGTGAAACAACTTATGAGGTTGATCTTGCAGCTTTTGAGTATAGACAGGGAAGCTGAATCCTTTTCACACAAGAAGGAATTTCATTACTATTCTCCATGTAGACTGAAATGCAGCATCATTGCTAAACACTTTGGTTGTTAGGATCATCACAGAATTATTCACTAGCAGCAAAATTATTTTTAAGCTTCTTTGTGATGGATGATTTTGAACAAGTCACTTTATCCCTTTGAGTTAAAACATTTTATTTTTTTGAGAAATAGAGAGAGGGAGGGAGACAGCAGAAGCAGGGTGAGGGGCAGAGGGAGAAGTGGACTCCCTTCTGAGCAGGGGGCCAGTTTAGGCCCAATCCCAGGACCCTGGGATCATGACCTGAGCCAAAGGCAGATCCCCAACAGACTGAGCCACCCAGGCACCCCATCCCTTTGAGTTTAAATTTCAAAATGTGTATGCCAGAGTTGACAACATCTAAATAAGAGGACTGTGAACGGGCACACATGGAAACTAAATTAAAGATTAGAAGTTGAGTTAAATCATTTATCTAACTTCCTAGTAATTACAGCTTCTTGTAATTACATCAGCTTGAGCATTTCCGAAGCTGAGTAAGTATAAGAATAGTCTTTTCCTTTGAGTTAGTATTTCAAATGTTGCTGAGTTTGACTAGCAAGCTAAAAGAAAGGGAGAAGAGAAAGGGGGAAGTTTGAGTTAAGATTATCAGGCAGGAAAATGAAAAACCTGTTCTGGGGCATGGTGAGTATCCATGTAGTTTGAAGCTACAATATTTAGGATTTGGGGGGGGGGCAGCTGAAATGAGTACAGAACAAACACACACACACAGAAAAAGATAGTTGAATAGGTGGGTAAAGATGCTGAACTCCATGTTAGTAGTACCTTGTGTATTTTATTCATAACTCCATTGCTGGCATTGAGCATTATAGCATTAATTAGATAGAATATTATTAGGTAGAATCATATGAAATTCTTGCTATTCACTCATTTTTAACAGACAAAAAAATGGAGCATAGTTCATATAGTTCAATCTTATATTTGTTAGATGGATTAATGAATAAATGTGGAAAATACAGAGAACCTCAAATATATTCATGAATTATGGTTGTATTCAATACAAGATTCAGATCAGTAGTTTCAGCAGGAGGATGACACAGTCAAAAGTATGCTTTGGGAAGTTTTTTCTAGCTATATGGAGAGGCATGGCTTATATGGGGGGGAATGGGGAGAAATAAAAAAACACAATTTAGAATGTTTGCTAATTGAGATATTTTAAGAGATTAAAATTCAGTATTGTCAAGAAAACAAAGAAAAGAAAGAAAGAAAAAAGAAAAGAGAGTAGAATGGTTACTATATACTTATTAGTTTGAAAATCTAATTTTCTGTTGAGTGAAGTTTTGTTCAGTTGATCTGTTGATTGAAAGGGTGTTAGAATAAGAGAAGGATCTATTCAAATGCAATTAAAACTGAATTTCTAGGGCAAATTACATCAATTCTCCTGTAATAAACCTCTAAAAGGCTAAGCCAAGAGTTTGAATTGTTTTCAAATCCAAGTAGTTTCTCTCTTTGAAGACTGAAAAAAAAATGCAGCAGAATGACTTAGTACTTTTATCTTCATATGTTCAGATCAAAATGAAACTTTTTGAATTATATCATTAGAAATATATGTGGCTTTATCTTAAGAAAGTTTCTTCTAAAAATTTTTAATGTTACCTTAACTTTCCTTACTGATAAACTCAGTATAAAAATAATTATATAAAATTTGTATTATACATACAACTGTATATGTACAATTATATATAATAATTATATAAAAATTATAAAATACAGAAAAGCACAAAAATAAAATTATAAATAATCCATCTCAGAGATAACCTATGAATAATTTATATTTATAGTCTCTATGTTTTATACTCTTTTGTGTTCCCATGTTTACAGGCCTGCTTTTATCTGTTGGAAATGTTCTTGATTTTCCATATCTCTCTTTGCTATTTCTCTCAATGCCCCAGAGTCTCTTCCTCAAACGTTAACTTTGACACCAGTCAGTTGAACAAACCCATGTCAAGTGTTCAGAGGTTACTAGGGCTCTAATGCAACTCAACTGGATTAAGTCAATATGTTGCTTCCTATCTTTTTACATCTTATGTAAAGGTATTGTGAATCCTGGAAAACTGAAAAGAGTGTGTATTTCTTTTTTGGCTAGAAGCAGCACATAGAACTATATGATTTCCAGAATCCATTGTTTCAATATCCTCCAACCATATCAACATTCTTAATACATATCACTACTTATTGACATCATTGTTTATGAATCCCTTAAATCCTAAGATTTATTTCTTCTCTCATCCCATTGCTGGATTCATAATCTCCAAGTTTATTTTGAATTTAATATTGATAGGGTAGAATGTGGAGAGTAATATTTTGCCACCTTAACGAATGGCTTCCACGTAAGACAGTTTTTTAAACCAAACTTTGTAGTGAGTCTCCATTACTGAACTTAGTAGATATAGAAATAAAGGAGAGGTTAGTGACAGGTTCCCTCTACTAGCTCTTATATTGATTTTGCTGAGTTTTAACAAGTTATTGATCATTTCTTAATTGAGCCCATTTTTATCTGAAGGGGTAATTCTTATTAGAGGCCAAGAATTTGTTTATCTATATTCATAATTTCTAATGCTGCTATGACTGAATATTTTTCTCCTTTTGTGTTTTTACTAGCATTTTAAAGGGAAGGTGGTGAAGGTTAATGAGGCAGAATTTTCTGCCATTAGTTTTCATTGTAACCAGGAAGCCAGTGTTTTAACTTCATCACAATGAAAGTGAGGTCATTTTCTTCTTTCCTGTCATTTCCTTAAACTTCGTGGAGCTATGGAGCAGCAAATCACCATCCCTGAGTGTTAACACATTGTATATTGTAAGCAGTTCATAGATATTAAATCTTATGTGGTCAGTTAACCTTCTCTTTCTTTAGATAAATAACATCTTTTGATCATTTTATTTTTTTGAAGCCATAGATTTAAATTTACAAAGGAAGCGAAGGGATATATTCTTGATATATGAATGTTCATATTCTCTCACTATACAATTTCTTAGGCCCCAAGGCCCCAAGATACCTAGGGTCTACATTGTTTTATGTTCTTAATATGTAAAAGACATTGTCACAGAGGAAACAACAAAACAGCTTGTTCATTAGCAAACACAGCATGCAAGTGGAAACAAAGGGACAGAAACAAGACCCTAATTATCCCCATGAATTCCTCTTCTTCCTTAGAAAAAGAAGATCCTATTTCCCCCTTAGTAACAGTGTCCTTTAGGGCTTGTACTACAAATATATTTTTCCATATATCTATGAGTCAGTATGTAAGCCTGATCATTTTTGCCTAATAAACACAACATGAATTCCCACTAGAATTCAACTAATGGGTACTTCAAGTGCAATTTTCTGTGTGTGTTAAATGAGTAAGTTGAAAACTTCACTGTTCTGAAGCTCCTTTGGTGTGCACAGAAGTATTACAAAGGACTTCTTTTAGACAGTCCCATAAAAGAAAAATTATACTCTAATACTTGCCCTCTATAGGATAACTTTTATTTTTTTGGATGCAGGATTTCTAGCACCCATTTGAATTATAGTCCTTTGGCTAGAAATGAAAACTGGTACTTAAACCAGTTTGATATTTCAATAATTGTAAATAATTTTTAAACATGTATGGCATATTCCATGGCCTTCAGTAATAATTTATATATATGCAGATGGAAAGGAAACAAAACAAAACAAAAAAAAAAAACTGTGTCTTTACCAAAGAGTATGCATTCTTCATTTTGGCTAAGATTGCCTTTGTCCACAAAAAGTACAGGAAATTGAACATGTAATAAGGAAGGCTTAATATTTGTGCACTGCTGGAGTGCTTCTGGGTGATTATATTTTAACAAAAGTTAATGGCCCAGTAATGGAAATAATAAGCTGAAGTGAAAATCCAAAATGAGTTTGATAAGCAGAACATTTTGAATGAAAGTATACTAGAGGAAAAAATGTCCGTGGAACATTTCACATCTTAGTACTCCTGGAGCTCATTAGTTTTGATTGAAAATGGACGTGATTGATAAAGAAATCTAAAGGAATGTGTGCTGGTGATCTTTAAAAGTGATGGGGCAAGGGCACCTAGGTGGCTCAGTGGGTTAAAGCCTCTGCCTTCGGCTCAGGTCATGATTCCAGGGTCCTGGGATCAAGCCCCACATCGGGCTCTCTGCTCAGTAGGGAGTGTGCTTCCTCCTCTCTGTCTGCCTGCCTCTCTGCCTACTTGGGATCTCTGTCTGTCAAATAAATAAATAAATAAAAATCTTTAAAAAAAAGTGATGGGGCAAAATCTGGAGTTTCCTTACAAGAAAAAGGAAACAAAAACAAAACCAAAACCAAAAAGGAAAGGGTAAAAAAAAAATTCTTTAAAAGGCTTCTTTGTTTCCATTAACTCTCCACATATATTCACCTATTTGCACATGGCCTATAATGTTGATGATGGAGCAAATAAATGCTCAGTCTGCTATCAGAAACTATCTGAGAGATACTGAACTAGGAGTAGGTGAGGCTGTTGAGAATGGTCATGCCAGAATGATACGTATAGATTTGCAGTTCTGATGAACAAAGAATGTCACTTTAGGGAAATAGATTAATGAATAACATATTTATCACATGGAGGACCTAAAAGATTCCTTTAATCCCAGATAATAATTTAGCATCCATTCCTGTAACTGCTGAAGAAAGAGAAACAGAAATATATGCCAGTATTCAAAGAATCAAAAGTTCAAATGAAACCATCACTACAATGAGCAGGAACAGCATCAATATCATCACCAATAACATTCATGGAGCACTTATTACACCAGCCATGGTATTTTATAAAATTTCTTTCAATTCCCACAACCCAATGTGTTACACTTTCGAATTCTAGTTTTTAAGTAAGGCAATAAATTAATTTTATAAGGAAACTTCATAGTCTCCAGGATAAGGAGAGCAACGAAGTCTTGTTTTATACATTGGGTTGTACTGTTATCCACAATGTTAAAGTGCTTCATAAATTAAAACTGCTATGGACTTATTAGCAGTCATCATCATTATCAATAATAATATGGTTTACTTTTTGAGCAACAGTTCCTATTGAACATTCTGTGATATAAATAAGAAATAACTACACAGAACTCAAATTCTAATATAACTTACTATATAATTTAGGTGCATCATTTAGGGTCAAATGAATCAGATATTTTGTAATATATAAGTAGGTAACTTCTTTGTTAATCAGATTTCTTCTAAAAGTTATATTATGTTCTAGTTATTACTTACTGAACTTTAAATTTTTAGATAATGATTTATGTATTTTTTTAGTAGAACAGATAAATACAAAAAAAGAAAAAAAAACAGACAAAAAAGATCCCCTTCCAAAACAAATAAAAACAAAACAAAATTTGAAAGAGTCAATCAAAATTTGGAAGAAAAAGAGATGGCAATATGTCCTTTGGCATTCTATTGATAAAACAAATGATTAACTGTTAATATTCAGTTGTTATAACATTGAATTTACAATTTAGAGTTAAATTGCAGTTGGCCATAGGTTTAAATTCTTTTTTTAAAATTTGAGTTTCTGACATGTTTTTCAAATAATTAAGTGATATTTTTCTGCACTTAACATCTTTTGTTACTTTATTTTTGTGCTCTGGACATAATTTTATGCTTTTTAAAAAGCATAAAGCTTTAAAGTACTGTATTTTTCACATTTGAATGTTTCTTTTATAATACATTATTATTTTTGCTACTTTTCTCCAATAGAATACTAGTTTCTACATGCCTGCATAGGAAATTGCCATTTGCTCTTTCAATCTTTAATTTGAAATGAATCCAAAATAACTGTGAACATTGTGAATGAAAGACAAGTCTAATTCATTTAACATTTTTTCCAAATACAATGAGTTGGATGAGTGGAGAACTTATTTGAGTAGATCACATGAATAGTAAATATACTTGCATTCCAAGAAAATAAGCCATGATTTGAATCTGTATTCCTAATGTGAAATATATATGACATAAACTTTTCAAAACCTTAACAGTTTTCTAATACCTCCCTTTCTACTTAACTTTATATTCACAACTCTTATTAGGTGGTGTGCTTTATAACTGAGAGAAGTGAACTAAAAATTTTTATAAGAAAATAAGGTGTCATATGTAATTGGTATTTTGTTTTAAAGAATGCTTAATGTGTACATTTGAGATTTTTATTTTCAAGTTTCCATTCATATTTTTAGAAAAAATATGTAGAGTTTTTCAAATATCTACATATGTCTTCTTACACTGCTTCATGTAATGTCTTTCTATTGTTATTTAAATCTTAGCCTTTTATTTTAATACTTGAAAGTTTAATATTTTTATATCTAAATATATTGTATTCTTCATGAAACCTGGGACTACACAATAAAGTAACAAATTGTACATTAGTAAAACAGTATTTTGCAAGTGTGTCTGACAATTTTAAATATAAAAATACTTCTGGAGTTATTAAATTAAACCAATTTACAAACATAAACAGATATCAGAGTTTACAAACATAAACATACAGATAAGAATAAGCAAAATGCTGATTAAATATGGCCCAGTCTTGCTTTTAATTGAATAAATAAAAATACAAGTATTTCATATTTTAGCCCCCTTCCTGAATGGTATTTTGACCAGAAATATTTGAGATTTGTAAAACTGAGTGATCTGAGTTTAAAGCCAGTGTATTTGTCTCACTAGCTTAAGGAGATAGAAGTGAGGAGAAAAGGAATCAAGAAAACTGGAAAATTTATAAACTGTTTTTCAACTTATGGGGATAAAAAAGTTTAGTATGTTTATATTAGTTATAACAGAAAATTCATAATTTTGTTCCTCTCTCAATACATTTGCCTTGACAAATGTGATGCCACCTACTTTTTAAGACTCATGTGTTGTCTGTGAATACTTGCTGAGGAACATTCTATGGTGAACTGAAATAAATAGGACAAGACTCACATGCTACCTACAAAGAACACAAAGTAATGCATTTCAGATGTAATGTCTTATACCAATATGCCAAATACATTTTGATGATATAAAAATTTTCAGTAAATTCAGATAAAATGATAAACAATTATTTTTTATCTTATTATACAAAAAATATTTTCTTCTGCTTTAATAAGGGTTGTATCAGGTATTTTTTTTTTTTAATTTCTATGAGCAACAATAACAAAAAAATTCAATTCCACTCTAAGCAATTTAACCAAATGCAATTCAACCATTGATCTCACAGTTTGTCATTTTGCCCTGCCACATTTCTCAAGTAACAAAGATAAATTCTCTCTCAAAACAAGATACCCTGGGGTGCCTGGGTGGCTCAGTGGGTTAAGGTTCTGCCTTCAGCTCTGGTCATGATCTCAGGGTCCTGGGATCTAGCCCAGCATTAGGCTCTTGCTCAGCAGGAAGCCTACTTCCTCCCCCACCCCCAAAACAAAACAAACAAAAACAAACAAATAAAAACCAAGATACCCAATATAACCCATTTCAAACCCAGATGATCACCCTTTCCAGGCATCATACATCCTTATGACTAAACTAAACCCAATCAGTCTGTCAATTATCTCATCTGAGATAGGCAGTTTAAGTCAGTGTTTTTCAGATTAGAATGGGAAAACACATTTCTAAAGAAAATTTTCAAATATTTCAAGATATTCCAAAATTACCTACAGAATTATTCAAATAGAACCCTAATACTAACATAAATTAATTTTTACTATATTATTTCTTAGACCTAGACAGACATAAAATAAGGCATAAACTCCTTATCCTTATAGATCAAATGAAGAACAAAACTTTAAATGACCTATGCAACCTTATTTAAACACAATAAAGGACATTATTTTGTCAAAGCTGAATCATCATTTGCAATACCAATATGTTAATGATTAGTATAGCATGGACTTTTGATCTTGGCATACATAGTCTTATGATTTGAGTCCTTCATAATTTTTCCCCATTTGTATTCCTGTGATGTCCTTTGGCTTTGATTACTAAAAACAAATCTTTACACAATAAACATTCATCTGCACATTTCTAATTTGCCTATGGCAACTGAAATAATCCTATATTATTTTGCCTCAATAAGATTTGAAAAAAAAGAGGGCAAACCTAGACACAAGTCTCACTTGAAAGTACTCCCCATAAGTAATTATCTGAAAGATCCATCCTTATATCATTTAAAAATATTAACCTTAAAACAATGACAAAACCTCTAAAAATTATCATATATAACTTGTGAATCTCCAAATCTGCAGACTCAAAATGAAACCCAAAATAACTAGCTTAAGGAGCATGTTTGCTTTCTTTATAACCTGATGAAATTATAAAACATCATGTAGGCAAAGGCATCTGACCCTATTGAAATAGAACTTTTGGTTCTTTTCAATCATTATGTAGACAAAATCATATTTTAATCTGTTAATGAAATATGGTTCAAATTATTGTAAAAGTCTTTCTTGTATACTCTTTACCATCTGCAACTTCAAAAAAGATTGCTATTAAGAATTTGAATTATGAAATAGACCTCTAACCTTTTATTCTCTCTCACTGTTTTGTCTCCCTTCTTCCAAGAGATGGTTGGTTTTGGAGAGCCTTGAGGTTTGCATTCGATGATGACTTCTTGGCCTTTGGTAACAATTATTGTTTTCTTCAGTTGATTCAATGCAAAAGTAGGAGCTGAAGCTATGACAAAGAAAATGTTAATTCTACCAGAAGCAATGGCAATAATTTCTAATGAATTCATCACGATTTTGCAACTCTTTGGGATACATTTCTAATAAAATTGTAGGATACTTACACATATAAAAGGCATTAACTCAAAATTTAAACTTATAATTAATTAATATCTTATTGGCTGCTCTTTCTATTAGCAGATAATGGTTTCATATAATGTGGGGTCCATAGATAATGGCTGTTTCAAAAGATAACATGATTTAATTATAATTATCAGTTTTAATCATGAAAGACATTAAGACATTATAATGATCACCTTGAGCAAGAGAAGAAGGGGCTGGCCAAGACAGTCTATCTGGGACTTTCTTTGGAAAAATGGGGGTTACATCTGGAGAAGTTGATCCTGTGTCATCCATTTCCTATCTATGAGTCTTAATACATATTTTACTTTAATGTTATACAAAATTAAATGTTGTTTTTACAAAAATAAATTTAAAATTGAATTATTTAAATTTCAATTAAAAATTTAACTTCATTGTTTGCAGTTACTCAACAAGGTCTGATCATTCATTAATATTAATATTGTTGGGACACCTAGGTGGCTCAGTTGGTTAAGCGGCTGCCTTTGGCTCAGGTCATGATCCCAGCATCCTGGGATCGAGTCCCACATCGGGCTCCTTGCTCAGCAGAGAGCCTGCTTTTCCCTCTGCCTCTGCCTGCCACTCTGTCTGCCTGTGCTCACTCTCTCTGACAAATAAATAAATAAATAAATAAAATCTTAAAAAATATTAATATTGTTTTCACTATATTTTCATGACAATACTTTTGATTAAATTTCTCCAAGTAATTCTAGTGGGCAGCTGTGGGTTGAGGACACTGGACTAAAAGAACATGTGACATAGAGACCAACACACACACATAAAGACCCTCTTTAATCTAAAAGAGAACCTGAAAGATATATCTAAGAGTCTACTGTATCTGAGACATTTATTTAAACCAATTTGACAACTTCATGGATATTTCATAAGTATTTTATGTCCATTGTACAGGAGTATAATGCATGACACAACAGCATTAACATATATTTATATGTAACAAAAAGATGTATATAACAAAAAAAGATATGTATATAATTGAAATGGGTTAAGAATTGAAAGAAAAGTGAAGGAACTTTATGTGACTGCAGGTAATGATTTTGTTTGCTTACTAGGAACAAAACTTGTAAGAGGTAATTTTGAAAATATCTCTAGTGAATGAGAAAAAGACATATTTGGGAGTTTTTCTGGGTAAACTATTAACTAGGTGAAGGCTGAATTAGCTTTCTTTTTTTAAAGATTTTGTTTATTTATTTACTTGAGAAAGAGAGAGAAAGAGCACAAGCTGGGGAAGGGAGGGGGCCAGACTCTGCACTGAAATGGGGAGTCTGAAAGGGGTTTGATCCCAGGACCCTGAAATAATGACCTGAGTTGAAGTCAGATGCTTAACCTACTGAGCCACCTGCTGAGTCACCCCTGAACTGGCTTTTTTTTTTAAGATTTTATTTATTTATTTGACACACAGAGATCACAAGTAGGCAGAGAGGCAGGCAGAGACAGAGAGAGGGAGAAGCAGACTCCCCGCTGAGCAGAGAGCCCAATTCAGGGCTTGAACCCAGGACTCTGGGATCATGACTTGAGCCGAAGGCAGAGGCTTTAACCCACTGAGCCACCCAGGTGCTCCCTGAATTGGCTTTTTAACTCAGAAATATTGGAGTGTGAGCTGAGAAGAAAGTACATTCACATTTGATTAGTTAGGCTGTAGGAGATGGAAATTTGGACTCCTGTAACTATTTTAGGTGGGTTTATTATAATGTAGAGTAATTTTAAGAACAAATATTCATAATTCAATAAGTTGACTTACAGTGTGCTACATTTAGCTGATATGTAAATGATAAGTTCCCAGATTCCTGAGATCTTAGGTATTTCTATTAATATTTGCTTTGGAAATTTTAGTGCAGAGCAAGCAGTGGGCTCCTGCTCACTTTGGGTGACATGAGTTATGAACACTTAAGTCTCTCTCTTTGTATTACAAACTTCCCTGACCCAAGTGTAGGAAACTAGAATGCTAAAAAGTAAAATCCATTTAGTGGCCCAAACATGCTCAGTTTGGGAAGCCTATTCTATTGGATGGAATCATTGGCTTAAATAGTAAGTACTTAAATAGTACTTAAACAGAAAGGTGCTAGTGTCCTATCAAGGGTGTAATCCTCTGAGACACCTGGATGTGGCCTCAGAAAGGCCTTTCTTTTCATGTAAGGATGATAATGGTTGATACCCCATGATGAGAGGGTGGTTTACCTTGGAGTGTTGTCTTGTCTATGGTTAGGTAAGTGCTTTGTGGGTAAATATTAAGCATTTCTTTGCAAATCATAAAATAGGTTTTTATAGTCACATTGTAAAATTTCAGTATAGGAAGAATTAGAGCATGAAAAGAAACTACACATTTTTCCTATTTATTTAATTAGAAATAGCATACCTAGAATTTTCAGCTCAGCACTTGCATAAATGGCTCCATATTTATTTTCGGCCAAACACTGATACATTCCAGCATCCGACTGATTCACATTGTGGATCACCAATAATCCATTTACCATCTCAATCCTATTCTGTAATAAAATTAAAAAAATAGATATATGAAGTGAATAAGTCACACAGATTTTGCAATTATTCTTTCCTAGACCAAGGGGAAAAAACCTCCAACGAATACAGGTGAGCATTACTTGACAACTTAGCAATACAAATTAACTGTTCATTATTTTGTGGTAAAATGTCTTTTGTAAATTATAACTATCTCTTGGCCAGAAAAGATATTATAACTGTATTTTCCTGTAGTTACTCTTATGATTATTAGTTTCAGTTTTGTTTTTATACTGAGCAGCTTTTGTTTGGTATACTAGTACAGCTTGTGAAGTATAATCAGCAGATGAAGATTTTATTTGACTTCATTTACAGAAGAAGGGGTTCACATGTGGCCTCTGGTGACAATTGTGACTGTATGCAAATAGGACAAAGTTAAAAATAGCCCAAAACAAAACAAGAATCCTTTTATGATGTTAATCTAGTCAGGGGTTTGCCTTTTTCTCACTTCCCAACAAATTCAGGAAAGAAATTGCTCTGCAACTGGAGTCTGTATGCAATTATTGGTCAAAAATATTAACTCCATCATCAAATAAAACATAATACAGAAGTCAAAAAACTGAGCATGTGCAAATTGAGGTCAAGTGAGGCCAAGAGCACATTTCAAAAATGAATTTGAAATTTAAAATGTTGTTAAACAACCAGGTGTTTTGTCTACTTAATGCCAAGCAAATCACTCTTTTAATTTTAGTGAGCAGTGCTTTACCTATCAAAATAGATGCCAAGTAATTTTACATAATTTTCAAAATAAACCTATTCACTTTGCAGAAGTATTATCTGCCAGTGGGATTTACTTTACTTGGATGCTGAAAGTAAAAAATATGACCAGTGTATTCCTTTCTCAAGGTTTATCTGGTATCCTTAGAAAATTAGAGAGAAAGAGACAATGAATTAATGTCTCAGGATTCTCATATCCTCTTTTCTTTAATAGCTCTATAGTTCTTTGTATTTCTATATTTCTTTGGTGTAATTGTATTTTGTTTGGGCCTAACTGGTTTTAGAATAATGAAATGTTGGAGCTGGATGGGACTGTGGGAATGATCTGATATAATCTCTTCATTTTACAAAGAGGCAAACTGAACCCCAAAGAAGTAAATGACAGAAAAGAGGCCTTTTGGTAGTGGTACGATCTGGGCAGAACCTATATATAGAATTTCAACTTTATATACTACCCCTCCATTTTGGCCATACCTAGTAAACTATTCTCCCTTTGCCCTCCTTTCTGCAAAGGCCACAACAAGGGAGTTAGCTAAAATTATTACCAATATTTTAAAATTAAATAGTAATTTATTTAAAAAACATGTGGTAGATTTACTAAAAATATATTTAAGTCTTTTAAATCCTGCTAAGTAGGTTGTCACAGAAAAGAACTTGTCCAGGATACAGAAAGCTAGGATTCTATTATGGTCTCATTTCTCACTAAATACGTGAACTTGGGCAAGTCACTTTATTTCTGGGCCTTAACTCCACCATTTGTAGGGGGGCAGCAACAAGGTAGATGATATCTAAAAGTCAGTTAGAAATAGCAATGAATCAATGATAATAATTGATATTTTCCTATGAATTTATAGGATTGAATAAAATTTAAGGAAACAATGTATTACTTAAAAAAGTAATGAGATAATTAAAAAATTTATTTTACGTCTGTTATAGTTCTCACTTCATATACATTAGAAGACACAAATAAGAAATTACTTTCCATAAGATGAAAGGAGGATAGTTTGTCCTCTGTGAAATCCTGTTAAAATTACACGAGAAAAGACTGTCACCAATAGTACCTGAGGCAAGAGGGGCACTCCATTCTTCAGCCAACGGTATGTGGGTCGGGGTTTTCCAGTAGCCTTGCATTCCCATCGAAGAGGGCTCCCACTGTCCAACTGAGTGTCATTCAGTTTTTCCACCCAGTGTGGATAAGCTATAAGAATTTAAGCATTAAAGAAAGATGATTTCATTTCTCAAATACATTACCAAATTCAAAATTCATATGGAAGTATTCCTTGCATTAAAAAAATTATTAGTTCTCATAATTGTAGGTATTTGGAAGAAGTACATATTGCATTTCACACAGAACTCTATGTGAAAGGATATGGCAATGACAATATTGTGACAATTAAAAGTACTTTTGTAAGCTAGATCCATTGTATGTTACTGTTTTACAAGTTTACTGCTGTGGCTACAGTACCCCTAAGGTATCAGACCTTGTTCAGTAGGAAATCAGGTACCTAGCGACATAATTTTTTCTAAGTATTAGGGCAGCATTAGCATAAACTGAAATAATACAACATGTCTATTTGCTGAATAACTGCTTTGATTTTTTATTTTTGTTTTTCTTAAAAGAACCTGAATGGAATAGGAAAAATAATTTGTAAATTCAAATTTCACTTGGTGTAAAATTTTTCTGTATTTACTAGTAATCTTCAAAAAATTTTTAAAATGCTTTCAAAGTTACAAGTGAAAAATTACTTTATCAAGAAATAGATAATGCAATTTTTTAAAATTTATAAGATACAGAATAATGTCTTTACTGACAATTTTTAAAATAAAAATACTGAAAAACAAGTGACCATTTGTACACAAATACTCTGTTTGAAACAACTAAAACAATAACTATGAAAAAATATTGAACTGAACGAACTTTTTCTCTTTAGCAACTTTTTGGCATAAATCAATAACATTTTACTTTGTAACAGTGAGGACTTTGATCATTGGTTCATTGACCTCATACTATTTTGTTCTTTCTTAGTCTTAGAGGTTATTTGGGATATAGGAGCATGTATCTTACTTTTTTTTTTTTTTAGGAGTTTATACTGTGGTAGAGGAAATCTAAAATCAGTGTCACAGAATATAATAGCACAAGAAAGGAAAGAAGATTCACTAAAGGAAACTGTACATGAATAATAGTTGGTCTGAGGGAGCAACGGATGTCTAAAAACTAACCAGTTTAGAAGGGGGGAGAAGGAGCAAGAGAAAAAAAACTCTGATTTATTAAATTCTAGTCTTAGGAACTGAGCTACATTATTGATTAATCCCTGTAACATAGATCCTGAAAACAAACATACTTAAATTTATGAATCAGGAAACTTTGGTTCAGAGAGGTTAAAAAACTGTACCGAAGGTCAAACAGTTAATAAGGGATAGTAACCACTTTCAAAATCAGATATTTCTGACTTCAGAAAACATACAATTCTTTCAGTCCATTCCAGCAGATTAAAAAATGAATTGGAAGCATTTATTGCATTCATAGTGTGTTTTGCCTTCTACTGGTCTTTAAATGGGAATTTTGTTTTCAGTAGCACATTTGTCTTCTAGGTAATGTAGTCTGGTCTTTAAAGAGCCTTACTTTGGCATAGTCAGAATTTGTGGGCCTTTGAACAACTGTGTGATTCAACTTCAAGTCTGGGAGCTGTCATGCAAAAATCTTACCAGGGAGAGCTTCAAATATTAATACTGAGTTTTGTGCCTGGTTTCTAAAATCATTTCTTTTATAATTATCTGTCACAATATGCTAAAAATACTGATAGGAATGGTAAGATACAAAAGCAATATTAAACTCTACTTTCTCATTAGGCCTTTATGTGTACTTTTCTACTCTACTTTGCCAGTTTATTTCATACTACTCATGACCCTTGTAATCCAAGTATACAGATGTGCTGTCTCCCGAGCACACCCCGTATCTTCCTCAAATTTTTAAATCCATGTGGAATGTCCTACTTCTCTTGTTTCTTTTAGTTTTACTAATAATTCAAAGTTTAGTCTAAGCTATATAGGGTTTATTAACTCTAAACTCAAAAGGGAGTCATCTGTACCTTCTTTGGGCATGTTTAATTCTTAGTCACCTGGAAAATAATCACCATAGAGCTTGTTACTCCTCTTGATGACTTAAACAGCTATTGGGGTTTTTACTTGCTTATGGTTTGTCACCCCATCTAGATAGCAAGATCACCAAGCACAAAGTTGACATGACATATACACTTATTTTAGACATAACTGACCTATATATAAAATTAATTATAGGACATTGGTTAGTTACACATGTATATTTTTATGTTTTTATTTTAGGTTAGTTATATTTGCCATGTCTCTTTTTGTACTATAATGGGAGTTAAAAAGAAATTGAAAAGAGAACTAAAAAAGTTATTAAAATGAAAAGTTAGGAGAGGAAGAATTGTTAAAATAAAAATAGATTGTATCATCTAGGGAATAAAAAAATAAAAATTAAATCAACATTTCTTCATACATATTTGGATTACTCTATAAAACTGGCCTAATTTAGAGTCCTGATTCCAAAATGAATTTGTCATAGGAACCAACAATTGATAAATGAAATTAAAAAGAAATAATTCTGCTTCTTTTTTTTTTTTTTTAAGATTTTTATTTATTTATTTGACAGAGATCACAAGTAGTCAGAGAGGCAGGCAGAGAGAGAGGGGGAAGCAGGCTCCCCATCGCGCAGAGAGCCTGATGCGGGGCTCGATCCCAGGACCCTGGGATCATTACCCGAGCTGAAGGCAGAGGCTTTAACCCACTGAGCCACCCAGGCGCCCCCTAATTCTGCTTCTTTTCATCAACTATTTATTGGACACCACTATTGATGCAATGCTTAACACTGAGGATAACAATATGTTACAATGTGTGTTTGCTTTCAGCTCAAAATCTAGTAGATGAGATAGACATTCAATTAAAATACTCAAATTCACTCTACCAACAATTCTACAAATAAAAATGGCCTTTTATACTGCCCCTAGAATTAAACACACAATCAAAACACTAGTAACTTCTTGATCTATCTTTTGTTAGGCCATCTTTTTTAGGGGACAAAAGAATGGCACTTTAAACACTTAAACACCATTACACTCTCACCAGATGCATTGCATATTTACAACAATTTATGTAATACCTTTGAGCTTCAGATCAGTCTCCAGGTTACATTTTTAAAAACACTAAGCAGATGTGCATAAAGAAACTCTTATTATTATCTCTTGTCATTAGAAAAATCTCAAAACCCCTATTGATAAAAGCTAATTGTAATTGGCCTCCTTCATTACTCCTGTGCTTTTAAGTGTTGAAGAGTCAACATATTTTTTTTTTTAAGATTTTATTTATTTATTTGACAGACAGAGATCACAAGTAGGTAGAGAAGCAGGCAGAGAGAGAGAGAGAGAGGAGGAAGCAGGCTCCCCGCTGAGCAGAGAGCCCAATGCGGGGCTCGATCCCAGGTCCCTGGGACCATGACTGGAGCAGAAGGCAGAGGCTTAACCCACTGAGCCACCCAGGCGCCCCAAAGAGTCAACATATTTAATCACATAAATCATTTTTAATATTAGGACTCTCAGTTGTGAGGGGTAACATGGTATAATGGAAAGATGATACAGTTGGGGGTAAATGTAGGTTCAAATTCAATGCTACCCTGCCCTTGCTCTAATATGTGATCATGAATGCATTATTTTAATGAGTATCATCTGTAAGCCATAGATGATAATTCCTATTTCAATGGGCTACTATGATGATATATTGGTTATAAATACTAGTTACTTTACTTCCTCAATCTATTGCTCATGCATTAACATGAACTTCATTTTCTATCAACTGTGAATATACATCATAACAATAAAATTCAAGGTGAGATACATTCTCCAAAGAAATAGGACTGAAACAATTTTCTTTGTGTATATAAGTTTCAATCCTTAATATATTGTATTATCCTCTATGGTAAATATTTAGTGTATTTTAGTGGCTAAAATATTTTTTTAAAGATTTATTTATTTATTTGAGAGAGAGAGAGAAAGAGAGAAATAGAACAATCAGTGGGGGGAGAGGCAGAGGAACAAGAAGATTCCCTGCTGAGTGTAGAGGAGCCCAACATGGGACTCAATCCCAGGACCTGAGATAATGATCTGAGCCAAAGTCAGACACTTAACCAACTGAGCCACTCAGGTGCCCCAGTAGCTAAAATACTGTTAAAATCATGCCTAATATAGAAAAGCACAACTCCAGAGAAAAGAAAAACAGAGAATTAGAACTAATGGTGAAGATTTTTATTTTTCTCTAATATTAATAAAAGATGGGTAAGCAGGAATTAACTACTCTCCATCCATCCCTCCATCCATTCTTATCCCATACCTTAGTTCAGTTTCTCAATATTTTTCTGAGAGGTAGTATCTTTAGTTGGAGATCAAATGCTGATATTATTGCCAATTCTAAGTTGGAATCTGGTTTTACACCTTATTATTGGGACATAGAGCAATAAGCTCCTTAACCTTTCTAGGCCTTGGTTTCCCCATCTGTCAAACACGAATACTAATTTCTAAGAGTTATTGTAAGTTAGTGCATGTAAAGTACCTAGTAGTTGCAATAGTGTCCAAAACAAATTCCTGGCAACTATTTGTTCCCTTCATTAGTCCCTTAATCTCCCCTCACTTTCATTTCTTTATTTTTCATGGTACAAAATTATTTAATATGCACATCAGTACAGAAATACACAGAGCCTATAGCTCATCCTTTAGAACTATAAGAGCCAAGTGAATTCAATACAGAGACTTATTTTTACATATATATGTGTGTAATACATAATATGTTGCATATATGCAATATATTGTATTACATGTATTATAATATACTATAATATATATTACATATATGTGTATATACACACGCATATATTACACATTAAGAATTGAACTATTACATTTTTCTTTTTAGATTTGTGACATCCATGTTTTCTGTTCAGTAATGTTCTATCAAACATGGTACTAAATCCAAGCAGACAGATGAATAGTAAAACTTTGTTCTCTCCTACTAGTGCTGAGCTAGACCAGTGGAACACCATCTGACAGGATGAAGAAACTGTAGAGCCTCTATCCGCCCCCCAAAAACCTAATGAACTGATTTATACAGAAAGGGTTTTAACAAGCCTTTGGAAACACAACATACTATGAGAAAGGAATAGCTTTTATCCTGGACTATGCTTTTAGTACAGCATATGCATAAATTCATGCATCCCAGTAAAAGAGAAACAGCAACATAGAAAGCATTTTTGTTTTCACAGCTAAAAAGCACACAGAACATAATATTCTGGTCTTTAGTGAGTAATCATGAAAATTCTGAGGATATATCTGCTAGGTTAGCCTGATTATTCATCTATAAAAATATTCTCTCCAAAAATTCTTTTTTGTTTTTAATTACTGAGAGAGCATGAGTGAGGAGGGGCTGAGGGAGAAGGAGAGAGAGAATCTTAAGCAGGCTCCACGTTCAGCGTGGAGCCCAAAACAGGGGTTGATATCACTCCTGAGACAATAACCTAAACCAAAACCAAGAAATGGCCGTTTAATCAACTGGGCCACACAGGTGCTCTCCAAAAATTCTTAAAAGAGAATTATAGAAACAGTGGGACTACCTCAAGACCAGCAGAAGACAGTAATTCAAGAACTACAAATGTAAGACTAGGAATTGATTTTCATATGTAGCTTTAAGTAAAGGACATCTCTCTCAGTTGATTGCTAAAGCCAAGGCTAGCTGTGATAGAAGATGCTTCAGAAGTCTCAGGAGGGGGGCGCCTGGGTGGCTCAGTGGGTGAAAGCCTCTGCCTTCGGCTCGGGTCATGATCCCAGGGTCCTGGGATTGAGCCCCACGTCGGGCTTTCTGCTCAGCGGGGAGCCTGCTTCCCTTCCTCTCTCTCTGCCTGCCTCTCTGCCTACTTACTTGTGGTCTCTGTCTGTCAAATAAATAGATAAATAATCTTTAAAAGGAAAAAAAAAAAAGAAGTCTCAGGAGGGGCAGCTGGCTTGAGTAACACCCTTGACAAATCTCCCAAATAGTCAAAAACACCTTTGAGACTGCAAGACTGAAAATGAAAGCTGTGAGAACACAAAAAGCCAGGTGGGACATGCAGAGCCTGCTGGGCCAAAGACTGTTGGAGATGGTGGGTTCTTTCAAATACTGACATACCAACATTGTACACTGGGAAAGGGGCCCTGGGTAGAATGCTGGACCTGGGGTTGTTCCAGAGGATCTTGACTCAAAAGAGGCTTCTGAGAAAGGCATCTACTCAAGGAGGAGGACTAGGATTACTGAACACAATAAAGTGCTTCAGGAGAAACAGGTCCCAGGGAGGTTCAGGTGATTGTCTTTTGACCCATCAATACTTAATATTAATAAAGAGTTGCAGAATAAAGACAGTCTTTCCAATATATAATTTTTTCGCATTAGCCAAAACCTCTCCCAGTCTACTGGGCAACACAGAAAGATTTCATTGCCTGCAGGTGGGACCTAGGGCTGTGAATCTTTCTGGGAAACTGTTATAGAAGATTATTTTTTTTTACACAACAAAGCCACCATCAAACAGTTGCTTAAATCCAATCTCCTTCCTCCTTTTAAAGCCCTGTAGTCCTGAAACATTGTTTAAAAGCCAGAAAATCTGTGTGAGCAGCATGCAATGTACATCAGCCACTTCATCTTTATAGTGCTGTAAACTTGTGAAAGTTGCCATGTCAAATCCAAGAATCTGCCCCAATAGCTGTTCTTCAAAATACTTTCCTACCAAAGAAATAGATTCATTAAAAATAGGCATATAGGTGATTTTATTCTTTCCTGTCTTCAAACTCCTGGTAGTACAAGACTGTGAAATCTGAAACAATTGGAACTCGTCTGTCATCCATAATAATGTCCTCTAAATATCCAACCACAGCATCATATGCTGGGTCAGAGGCTGAAGACCACAGTATGAGGCTCTCATCCTCTAAGGGGTCCCTCACTGCCATGGCCTCGGCATTCGCATTCATGCACAAAGCGAGCAGGTCTGTCTGCCTCCTATTGCACCCATGGCCCAACCTCCTCAGTGCTCCATAGACGCCAGATGGCCCAGTAGAGTAGCACCTGCTCAGGCTGGAGGCCTCAGGCTCCCAAAAGGAGCCACAGTCTCACTGGGCCCCACATCTGTGTGTGTGTTGCTGGCGCTGCCAGTGCGTTGTTGGTTACCTGACTGGCATCTGTTCTTCACAGTGTACCTTGAAGGATGGTGTGTATATCTAAGCATTAGTCCTTATAATAGCATAGAGTTATAAAAATTATCCACTGTGTGTTGGGCATAATGTTTAATGATGGGAAAAATAGGAAAAATAACAAACCAAACAAAAATAGTCTTTGTTTTGGAAAAGCTTATATTCAAATTGCAGACATTGGCAGGCATTAAAATTTGTGAGGACACTCTCCAGAGATTTTACAAAAATAAGGAAATCTATAACACTACACTGCAATGAAAATTAAACTCTGTTCCTTATTGGATATTTAGGACAATGCAATGTAATTTTCTCTTAAACATCTTGGTTACAGGTATATATTAGTACTGATATATTTCTAGTCTAAATTGTCAATACAAACATTTCAGTGATCATAGTGACAGTGTCCTTACCTACAGGGTGACAAATTACTAGTTGATGGAGCACATGATATATATTTAAACTCATAGATCACACATCTTTATATAATATTTTCCTGTATACAAAGTACCTCCTGTTGAGAGCTCCTTATATATAAAATTGTTTAAAATTGTTTAAGCTTTCTTCCTTCCTTCCTTTCCTTTTTCCCTCCTTACTTCTTTCTTCCTTTGTTTTCTTATTCTTTTCATTTTAATTGAGAACTTTAACAAGGAATGTTCAATTTACATTGGAAATATAAAGACTAAAATTTTTGTGTGACTAATTAAAATGAAGTATTTGATTAATCATCAGAAACTACAAGGGACAGAAATAATCAAAGAAATTATTGCACCTATAAAACTAACATAGAGGGGTGCCTGGTGGCTCAGGTGTTTAATTGTCTGCCTTCAGCTTAGGTCATCATCCAGGATTCCTGGGATCCAGCCCTGCATCTGGCTCCTTGTTCAAGGGAGAGCCTACTTCTCCTTCTGCCTCTCCCTCTGCTGTTCTCCTGGCTTTGTGCTCTCTCACTCTCACACTCTCTCAGGTAAATAAATAAATAAAACCTCAAAGAAATAAAATAGAACTATAATATATTTTAAACAAAAGACTATTTAATAGAATAAATTTGCAGTTTTTCTAAGTTTCAATTATTACTAAAATTTTGGGGTTTTTTAAAGATTTATTTATTTGAGAGAGAGAGAGAGCACGCATGCACATGCAAGCCGGGGTGAGGGGCAAACGGGGAGGGAGAGAGAGGAAAGAAGCAGACTCCCCGCTGAGTGTGGAGCTCCATGTTCCTTGTGGTTCGATCTCTAGAACCTGAGATCATGACCTGAGCTGAAACCAAGAGTCTGAGGTTTAACCAACTGAGCCACCCAGGTGCCCCTAAAACGTTATTTTTTGCTAGTTTAAATTTTTTTCCTTTTCATGAGTATTGTTATTCAAATGTATTGGCTAAATAAGACACATAACTTCACCTTAATTTTTATTATTTTACTACCATGGACTTCTTTATGTTGTGCCATTTGTTGCATTATGTTTATAATATAAACTCTGAATTATAAATAATAAACTATATGGTTTAGATTTATGCCTACTAGCTATATTACCACTTATTTTGTAATGATTTGACAAAAAAATGAGACTAGAAAGACTGAAAGGTTGCCTTGGAAGCTTGATTCATCTTTTGATAACATCTAACTGACCATGTAAAATATTCCCATAATTACACTTTCCAAAAGGAAGTGAGCCACAGGAAAAACTCTATGTTTTTAGTACTCTGTGAATATTGACCATTTGGGTAAAAAGTGTCAGGCTCTAGTTATTCCAATAGGTGAAGATCAGGTGTTAGAGCTTCCAACAGAAATCCATTGCCCTGAGAGAAGAACATTCTAAATACAAACCATGGATACAGTGGAATATTCATGTATCATGCTACTCTGTATCAACTGCCAGTCAAGTGGAAATGCTAGCCAAGATTCTTCTACAGAGTTTGACCTATGAGGAGAAAGGCTGTTATGTCCAAGGCAATAGGTTTAAAAGTACAAATTGGGTGAATATGTAATAATCAAGATACTTCTCAAACTGAAAGAGAGCTTGTTGTACTGTCCCAGTGGTACCTACATAAACTGGGACTATCCAGGCAAAATCAGGAACAGAGTAGAAAACCACTCTAAATATGGGCTTCAGTGAAAGGTCATATTCTTCCAGATACCTTCCCAAACTGTCAGAAATATGTACTGGAGTAGCAAGCTGGTCTGATTTATTTTTCTAGTCTACAATCTTGATTATTTTCTATCCAAAATGATGCATGCTTTGGGCAGACTTGTCCTTACCTGAATGGCCTACAGTGTACATCAAATTGTGTGTGACAAGGAGGCCGGACCTTGTTTCTTAGTAGCATACTCTCTTAACGTAAACCAGTGATATTGAGTGAAATCATTTTTTTTCCCATTGTCCTGGAAATAATAATTGCTGCTATGAATCAAGTAGCTGGAGTGGTGAGGGGTGCAAGTAGAGTAGAGTCATACAGAAGCTTTTGTCTCAAACTGTGAATCTAATTATAATTTAGGTGTGGGCTGTTTTTCACCACACAGAAAGATTTAGAACTTCCCAAATAGACTTCAGACTAACTGGCACTCCTTGCATTTTTTTTTTTTAAGATTTTATTTATTAATTTGACAGAAAGAGAGATCACAAGTACGCAGAGCAGCAGGCAGAGAGAGAGGGGGAAGCAGGCTCCCAGCTGAGCAGAGAGCCCGATGCGGGGCTCGATCCCAGGACCCTGAGATCATGACCTTGAGAAGGCAGAGGCTTAACCCACTGAGCCACCCAGGCGCCCCACTTCTTGCATTTTTTTGTGTTCTGAGTGGTAATGTTCTGGTTGAACACCTTTCAGTATCAGATTTTTATCTGTAGAGATAAACTAGCATCACTTCAGACTTTTGAGGATAAACTGATACGATATTAATGTTACTGATACGATTCAAATCAAATCAAACTGATATGACCTGTATGTTAATTATTGTTTACTGGGGTACAAAAGCAACAATTTTTTTCATATGGCTAGACAGTTTACTTAATTCTGTAATAAGAAATCATGAACAGTTTGCTTTGTGAATTCCATCAAACTACCATACCCATGGCCTAAAAATAAACAAACCACTGCTAGTGTTTCAATCTTGCAAACTTCTAAATGACTCTTTTTCTTTTCCAAGATGCTTTTCCCTCTTTAGCTTTTATTTATTTTTTTTAAGATTTTTTTAAAATTTATTTGTCAGATATAGAGAGAGAGCCAGGCAGCCAGAGTGGCAGGCAGAGGCAGAGGGAGAAGCAGGCTCACTGATGTGGGACTCAATCCCAGGATGCTGGCATCATGACCTGAGCGGAAGGCAGCTTCGTAACCAACTGAGCCACCCAGGCGTCCCACCTCTTTAGCTTTTAAAGAAAGGCTTAAATCCTTGGAAAGCTTTCCCTGAATCAGCCCTTAGAATGCAGTAGACTCTGCTCCCATAATCCTTTGCACTTGCCTTTATCAACATGCTCTGCTCTAATCCTTTGCACTTGCCTTTAGACAACATGCTCTGCTCTAATGTGGGGTTTGTTTTTCATCTAATCCAATGAACCACAAGTTCCTTGAAAGCTCTGCTGCTAGTATGTAGAGCAATAATATACACTTAATAAACATTAATTGAATAAATGAATTTATGAAATGTGCATGGTAGATTCAATAAGGTTGGACTCCTGAACTCCTAAAGGAAATATTAGAGATAAGGGAAGAAAAGTCACATTGAATTCAAATATTAATATTTTAAGCTATTCTTTAAAAGTTCTTTTGAAGGACATTAGGCTTTTAGGAGAACTGATCTTGAGATGCAATGACAGCTGTAGTTGCTTGGTGGATTCAGCCAAATATGTAAGTTGGATAATTTCATCTTGAAAGCATCTGAATTTTCTTATAACAATGTTCTGCATTATAGTATTCCTCTCTCTCTCTTTTTTTTTTTTTACTGTCCTCATTTAGGAAATAAGAATACTATCACCTGCTCATTATGCATAATACATACTATAAAAGCGATATGAAAAGTAGATACAATTTATGACCCTTTGAAGTAAAGATGAGATTGTAGATATTTTTAAAGTAGATTCTCCCAGTTCTTGCACACAACCTGGTTGGCTCTTTGGCATTTTGGACAACATAAGTGGTTGTAGGCTGTAGAGGCTATTGATCTTTTAGATGTATTAATTTAAGCCAGGGGTCAGCAAAGATTTTTTTGTAAAGGACCAGATAGATAGCAAATATTTTAGGCTTTGCAAATCATCTACTTAATTCTGTCTCAACTACCTTATTCTGCCACAAAAGTGCAAAAGCTGACATAGACAATATGTAAACAAATGGGTGTGGGTGCATTCCAATAAAATTTTATTTACAAAAAAGTGATTGTTGAGCAGGATTTGGTTCATGGGCAATAGATTATAACTCCTGACTCAGGCCAAGGGCAAGAATAAATTAACTAACGAAGGTTACAAGATTTTTAAGTTATCAAAGAATGGCTTTGGTGACAGGAAAGCATCTTATTTTTAAGTATATCAACTTTCTATACAAAGAACCTGATAATTCCCCATTCATTTTTAATTTAAAGCATTTCTGTGTATAGAGTAATTTTACATGATATTTGCCATGCAAAAGAAGTATGATTATAAATTATTACTTGGGTTTTTTTTGGTACTACCTAACAAACAATATTTAGTTCAAATTAATTTGCATTTTCAGTTTGACTCTTGGGACAAGAGCAACATGCTTTGCTGAGAGCACTTACTGTATACTTGTAGTTGTCCACGAAAGGAATTTTTTCCACGTGAGTTTTCAGCTCTGCACTCATATAGGCCTGCATCATCCAGCTGCACGTTGGGTATTTCCAGGACTGCCTGAGATTTCCGCAGACGTGCCTTACTAGGAATATAACCATTAATCTTCATCCATGTGATTGTTGGAACTGGGCTACAATAAGGAGCAAAAATGGCGTTAATACACTTTCCACTATTAGGAACATAGATTCTATTATCGGTAATTTAAGCACTTAATAGGCTAAATGCAATAAAGTGTAATCACAATTAAGGACCATGTGTTGGTTGATATACTTCATTTTCCATGTGTATTGTCTGGGAAGTAGTTACACTCAAAGAAGAAGATAGCTTCCTTTTCTTTCATATTTCAGTAAAGCAATTCAGGGACAATATTTTATATATTTTAATACTCATATTTTATTTAAAAGAACTTTAAATTAAATGGTAAAGTAATTTGATGAAATTACAAAAGTAATGCATGATTATTTGAAGACATTAAACAAAAGACTCATGAACTAAATGAATTAAGAACTCTTCAGGGGTGCCTGTGTGGCTCAGTGGGTTAAGCCCCTGCCTTCCTCTCAGGTCATGATCCCAGGGTTCTGGGATCGAGCCCCATGTCGGGCTCTCTGTTCAGCAGGCAGCCTGCTTCCCTTCCTGCTTCTCTGCCTGCTTGTGATCTCTGTCTGTCAAACAAATAAATAAATAAAATATTTTAAAATATTAAAAAAAAAAATCTTTTACACCCACCTCCACAAATATCTTCTTTTTGCAACAACAAATACAATTTGCATGTAATCTCCCACTTTGTCTTTATGATGCATATATGTAACACAAATGATTAGTTATTTTTGGTTTTGTTTAAAAAATAAGTTGTGTACTTGATATTTTATAGCTAAAAAATCAAATTCAAGATCAACTCCTGACGTATTCTAGTTAATAGCTGCATATTATTCCTTATATATATGTATCAGACTTTAATGACCCATCCTCTGTAGTTAGGCATTAAGTGTAGTCCCAGGATTTTTTTCCCTTTCCTTTTTTTTTGGTCACTAAAAAACAATATTGCTATAAACAACATTGCACATATATCACATACTATTGCTTTTATTTGCTGCAGCAGACATTCACAAAAGAAGAATTGATGGATCAAAGGGCGTGCACATTTTTCATTTTAATAAATACTGCCAGATTGTTTCTCAATAATATAGTAGCAGTTTCCATATCTATCAGTAATATATGAGACTGTTTCTCCATATCCTTGCAGCCATTTTATGTGATCAATCTGTTTAATTTTTGTCAGTATCAAAAAGTAAAAAATGACATTTTGTTGTTACTTTAATATTTCTCTGAACTCAAAGAAGATTTAAAATTTTTTAGACTTTTATTGGCTATTTGCATCTGCTTTTCTGTGAATTGTTTGCTTATATTATTTTCTTATTTTATTTTTCATTTTTCTATTTGCCTATTTGTATTTTTAAATTTTATTTCTTAGAGTTCTTTGTGTATTAGAGCCACTAAGACTTTGTTTCTCAGAAAAATTCTCCCTCAGTGTATTGTTAGTCTATGATGACATCTCTGATACACGTTTATGAACATTTTTGTGAGAAACAAACATCTATAGTTTCCTTCACAATCTCTATTTTTTGTTTGTTTAAAAAAAGTATCTGTAAACCTGCTTATGTCCATATTGTCAGCATTGTTTCTGGGTGTATTTCGTGGGTTTTTTTTGTTTTGTTTTGTTTTGTTTCTTTTGAATAGTTTGATGTTTAATCCACTTGGATTATATTCATGTTTTTGGTGTTAGAGAATATAACTAATTATTTCAGTACCATTAAAGTAAAACCCCTTCCTCTATAATATCTGATATCTTGTCTTTGTCACATAATTGATCTCACATACTTGAATTTCTTTCAGGCTTCTCAGTTCTGTCCCACTGATTTATTTATTACTATCTATATTTAATGCACTTTATGGTTTGGACCCAGTCTACTTTTTCAGTTTTATTTCTCACTACTTCCTTCCGTATCTCCTGACCCAGAAACATATCTCTGTGTGTTTCCAATTATATCTGTTTAAATCCTACTAATCCTTTGAGACCCATCTTAAATGCCTCTTCTTCAGCAGTCTTGCCTTATTTGTGTAGCCTACAGGGACTTTTTTTTTAATATAAGGACTCTTTTTTTTTTTTTTTCTTTTTTAAAACTCACAGCTCTTAAAACATTCTACCATAGATTATAATTGCTAACTCTAACATTTTTTACACTAATTTTTCTTATAGAAGGCATAGCAGTGTTTACTATTATAAACATTGCTATGATAAACACCTGCTTATTTTGAACCCCTTTTTGATTTGTTCCTTAGGAATAAGGCATAGAACTGAAACTTCTGGATTAGAGTTGACATTTTTTCTTATTTATTTAGGTAGATACATATACCAAACAACCAAGAGGATTGAAACTTGCAGTTTGGAATAGCCTAACATTGGCATAGCATATGATTCTTTTAATATATATGAGAATTTAATTTGTGATCTTTTTAAGTTAGGATTTTTGCATCTATATTCAAAGGGTGAGATTATTTTCTGCTTATTAGGTTTATTGGTTTGTATGTGTGCTTACTTGTTGGTGAGGGAGTTGTTGGTTTGCTTATGACAGGTTTTTTTTTTAAGATTTTATTTATTTATTTGACAGAGAGAGAGAGGTCACAAGTAGGCAGAGAGGCAGGCAGAGAGAGGGGGGAAGCAGGCTCCTTGCTGAGCAGACCCTGAGATCAGGACCTGAGCTGAAGACAGAGGCTTAACCCATTGAGCCACTCAGGTACCCACTTATAAGATTTTGACAGATTTGGTTTTAGTTTTGACAGATTTGGTATGATAATGAGGGATGATATCTTAGTGAACTTGCCAGAAAAGTACCCTTTTTCTGATAGCTTAAGTAGTAGGGAAATGATATGTTCCTTAGGACACTGAGAGGATTTAAAAAAAAAAAAAGTCACTTGGGTCTGCCATCATTAGTGAAGTTAGTTTTTCAATAATATTATTAGTTCCTTCCAGTATTCCTTAATTGTGTTGTGTTCTGCTTGTACCAATCTTGCCAATTCATGTTTTCTTAGAAAATCAAGTATTGGGGCACCTGGGTGGCTCAGTGGGTTAAAGCCTCTGCCTTCGGCTCAGGTCATGATTCCAGGGTCCTGGGATCAGGCCCCGCATCGGGCTCTCTGTTCAGTGGGGAGCCTGCTTCCTCCTCTCTCTCTGCCTGTCTCTCTGCCTACTGTGATCTCTGTCTGTCAAATAAATAAATAAAATATTTTAAAAAAAGAAAATCAAGTATTCTATCCCTAATTTCAATGTTTTAGCAGTAAGTTGCTTAAATAATTGTTTAAATTTATTAAAAATTCCTTAACCATGAGTGGTTGCTATTGTAGTAGTAGTTAAGTGTGTGTTCTCTAGCTAGACTTCCTGGGAATAAAAAAGTTCTGCAACCATGTGTTATTTAACATCTTATTTTTTCCCCTCAAATGTACAATATGGGGGAAATAATATGACCTATTTCAGAGAGTAGTTGTGAACATTAATTATTTAAATTACTTCGGGCAGAGCAAGTGGGCAAAAATAATTTGCAATAATATGATGGGGATGTTTGTATTCCCTTTATAATTTCAGTATTTATGTTTTCTCCCCAATCCCCAGCCCTCCAAGGTTTTTAAGTTTCCCATGTTTAAGAACATGGAATTTGGGGAATGCAATTTAGGTTAAATACATTTGGAACACAAAGGTGCTATGTGATCTTAGGAAAGTTATCTAAGTTAATGAATCTAATTTTCCATCTATAAAATGGACATATTTATTTGTTCCTTCAGAATGCAAATAACTTGAAGGTAGCAGCATTATTTCCTTTGTTCATCAGTATGTTTACCGTGTCTCATAGAGTGCTAGGCACATAGTATTTAATAGATGTTTATGAAATAATGATTCTCAATATTATTTTGAACATTAAGTGAGCTGTGTTCTTGTAAATCACTTAGCAAAATATGTTGCAAAGAGTGAGTGAACATGTGACCAGAAGAAAAAAGAAATGGATATGGGGAAGGGCTGAGTTTCTCACTCTTTGCTATATGCTACATTTATTTGGAAAATTACACTGTTTAAATAATTATCCTATTAATTTTATCATGCATTCTTAAAGTCTAGAGTTAATATCTTATCTATCCTTCCTAAGTCAAAGAACTTTAGGACATATTACCTCTTTGCTCACTACTTCTTAATTATATGCTCTTTTTGATCAATACAAATTCCACCCAAGATTTATTCTGCTAAAATTTAAATTTCTTTAAAAATTTGGAAAACACTAAAATATTTGGATTACACAATTTAACAAAAAATATATCAAAGCTAATTTTTAAACTTTTATCGTAAATAAAATGTATCTTTTTATAGACATGTAACTTTCATAATAATTCATCCTATGTTTAGCTACAAAGATTGATTCAACAAGTTCCAAAAAGCAGAAGTGGTACAGCTCACTCTGCATATCAAATCATATGACATGTGGCTATGTCTGGTATCAGAGGACAAGACATTTTTACATGTTTTATTATGAGCCATAAATAATAACTATATTGATCATTCAGCTCAAAAAGTTAGAACTACAGTATAAATGCACTGCTGTCTATTCTACCTTTCTCTTTTGCCTAGGTGGATATTAATGCCCAGGACATTTTGGAAGTCAAAGGCTGAAGATAGCAGAGACGAGGTCTTTAAATAATTCTGTAAAGGAACATGTCAAGCTACTACCTCACCAGTGCCAATTAATAACTCTCCAGATTCTGTGTGAATGATATATAAATATTTATCTTGCTAAGCCACTAATATTTGAATAGTTGTTAAACTTACTAGCATTATTTTACTAAAATAGAAATTAACATAAAAATGGATAACTGTTGTAACAAGACATAACATATTTGGAACAGTCAGGATGAAAAAGATAAAGACTTGATAGGGAGGAATAAGAAAATGAAGACCCCATTATGTAGTGGCAAAACAATCTGGTAAAACTTTTATCTTTCATAACTTGGAAAAGTCATCCAAATGCTTATGTAGGCTAGTGAAGAAGTTAGAAAATAGAATATTAAAAGTGTGTGTGGATTGTTACTAGCTTTATTCATCAAAGTATTAGAAAAAAAAAAAAGAGATGAGGTCCGGAAAATACGGGATTAATTCAGCAGAATTAATGAGAATAGAAAGACTATAAAATGTGGGACCCTGGCCAGTAAAAAAAAGATTAATTGCAAAAATGGCCTTACTTCTCAATTACTCTCTATATGCACATCTTTTGCCGTGTGATTTTGTAGACTTTATCATTATAAGGTGGAGTCTGTTAACCAATACTTTGAATCTATGTTGCCTTAAGACTTGCTTTGGTTATTAGAGTGTAGTTTTATAAGGATTTGTGTGCTTTTGCTCTTTCTCTTGGGCCCTTGCCTTTGCCATGAGAACCATTTAAGTTAGCCTACGGGAGAATGAGAGAGCACATAGAGGAGGGCCACATTGTCTAGGCATAGGACATTCCAGGCCAGCCACCTTCGAATGAACCCTAGAACTGACATATTTATGAGCTAATTCAGCTATTATCAGCTCAGTCTGAGCCAAATCAAAAGAACCACACAATTAATTTTGTTTTGTTATAAATAATAAATAGTTATTGATTTAAGCTGCTAAATTTTGGGGTGTTTTGTTATGCAGCAGTGCTGTGGCAATACATAATTAATCAGAAATTAGATTAGTAAATCTCATTTTTTAAATAGATCCTAGATAGTAGGAAATAAAAATAAAAAGTTATAGCATACCAGGGGCCATTAAAAATCAATCCATGGCAAACTAAGGGTTTTGGTCTTCCCAACTAAACGTGATGTCTTCAAGGTAGATGCCAGTATATCGAGATAAAAAGCATGGGGACTTAATTATTTCTAGGGAATAACTTTGAATGAAGTTACTAGTACATGGAATTGATTGGAAGCAAACAGGTCAGAAGCCAATTAGATATTGAGTTAACTGCATTGCCAAAGAAACAAGGTGTCTGAATTTAAAGCAACAACAAAACATTGATTATTTGAGCCTTAAGGCAAATTTTAGGTTTCCAAATGTAGACCAACAGGAATTTGAGCTACAAAATTTGAGCCTGCAAGGAGGGAATATTCCTCAATACACATTTCAATTGTGGCCATGGAATAAAACAAAAAGGAAAATGTCAGAGTAGAGCCAAGATACCCTGGAGGGTAAACAAGACAATTTCTTCCAAAGGGTGGTATTAGTGTCTAATTAAGTACTCCCTCACTTCACCCCACATCCAAGGGAAAGGAGCATTAAAATGAATGATTTTATAAGAAAATTTGTATTTGTGATGAGGTGGTGACTAGTTTGGTTCTGTCATTCTCCTCTTTTCTGAATGGAATGTTTCCTGTGGATAATCAATTCTTGTTCAACCACATGTAAGGGCACAGGATTTATCTTTTAAGTACATATGTTACAGAATCAGGATAGTCCATATCTGGACCTGATGGAGATCTAGAAATCTTGGACTCAAGTAGATGCAGAGATGAGATGGGATTTGGTTTGTCTCCCTTGGGGAAAGGGTGAGTGCATCCAATATGTGGGAAGAATTCTAATGTTCTTAGAAAAGTAGATTGGCTAAGTGTTCAAAACACACATTTCCCTTTCTTCCTGGGTATGTAACTAGACCTTATTTTCTAGCAACCCTTAGTCAAGGTCATGTGCTTGAGTTCTGGCCAATAGAATAAGGAAAGAATGATGTACCAAACCCTCTACATGATTCTACAGTTTCACTTTTTCCCAATCAGTGGTAACTCTTATAGAAAAATATATAGGAAAATGTTTTTATATCTTTGTAGGAATGGAGTGATTTTTCTAACAATATTTAGAACATTGCTATCCACAAAAATATTGATACATTTGACTGCATTAATGCTAACAATTTATTTTCATTAAACAATTTATTTTCATTAAACCTGGGTGAACTCATTTGCCATACAAATAACTGACAAAGACTAATAGATTAAATAAAGAACTCTGACAAGTCTATAAGAAAAACAACTTGTAAAAATAAGCAAAATATAAAAGAGGAAGCATACATGATCAAGAGACATGAAAATGCATTCAAGCTTACTAATGATTAGAACAATGCAAACTTAGATCACAATGAAATTCCATTTTATAACTAACAGATTAGCAAAACCTATATATCTATATTTTTACTTACATGTAAGAGCACTCCAACCAGCCTTAAGGGTTAACTTGCTTCAAGATAATACACTCCTTACCTGCTGACCTAAGTCCCTAGGTTACTAGCAGAGAGTACTGGCCTTGGGGAGTGAAGGTGCAAAACTTTCCCAGGCCACTGAGGCCAGCAAGTCTATTTGAAGATGCCTCAACTTTCTGGTTAGCCTAGTAATGTTTTCTAGCATACTGTTTTTTTGTTTGTTTGTCTGTTTTAGGTCACACAAATGATTTTAATAACTTCCTTTTGTATATTTGTAGACCTTACCCTCCCTTGCAGAAAGAACAGAGAACTCCTGCACATCATGAAATAAGAACCATACCCTCCTCCTCCCGGAACAACTCCAAAACACTGAGATAATATTTGTTATCTGGCAACACTGAGTTTGTACATAATCAGGAAATGTTGCAGAACACTGCTCTCCCTTTACTGACTAACTACCTTGGTTCCCATTTTCCCATTATAAACCCCCAGACCAAGCAGAAACCTTGGAGCTGGTTTTGGACATGCATTCACTTTCACCCTAGGTGGCTGGCTTCCTGAATAAAGTTCAAATTCCTTTCTAGTCAAAACTTGTCTCTTGAGTATTGTCTTCTCCAGTGAAAAGTAGCTGAACTTGGGGTTTCATAACACACACACACACACACACACACACACACACACACGTATGATTTAAAGCAGAATTCTTGCTGATAGCATATAATAGGGTCTTGCTTTTTTATCCAGTCTGGCACTGTCTGCCTTTGGTGTGTTTTAGTGAATTTACATTTCATATAATTATCTGAAATTGGGTTTAAGTTTAGAATTATGAGCTTTCTGTCTATCCCACATATTATTTGTTTCTTTATTGCCTTCTTTTTTTTGCCTTATTTTCTATTAATTAATCTTTTTTTTTAGTGTTTCATTAAAGTCCTCTACTGGTTTATTAAGTATAGCTCTGTGTCTGTGTGTGCATGGTTGTTCTAAAATTGGCAGTATTTACCTGAGAACATTATGCTAACATGTCTCCCTTCCCATTCTTGTGCTACACTTATCATACACATTATTTCTACATACTTTATAAACCATCTGATATATTGTTATTATTTTTATTTTAGAGGAAATAGTGGAAATTAGAAATTTGAGAAACTAAAGCCTATATATATATGTATATATATGTATATGGGCATTTCTTGCTCTTCATTCCTTTGTAGGGACTGGAATTTCCAAATAGTATTAGTTTTCCATTAGCCTAGAGAACTTTCCTTACCATTCCTACAGTGCTACTACAACAAATTATTCAAGGTCTTGTTTTTGTTTGATGTCTTTATTTTTCTTTCAGTTAGAAAAATATTTGCACTTGATAAATAACTCTAAGCAAACTATTTTTTAAAGAATTTTTATCATTGTTTTTAGTAATTAGGTTATGATGTGCCTTGATGTATTTTTCTTTGTATTTATGTTATTTGAGTTTCATTGAACTTTGGGGATCTGTGAAGTTGTATTTTTCAATAATGTGATCATTTTGGGTCACACTTTTCTGTTTGTTTATTTATTTATTTATTTATTTTTGCTTACCCTTATCTTCTTGATTAAATTTTTATGTATGTTAGATAATTTAGTTACTGTTTTACAGATCTCTTAGCACAATTCAGTTTTTCGTTCTCTAGATACTGTATTTTGTATAGTTTATTTTTGTTCTAGCTTCAAGTTCATTTATATTTTCTTCTGTAAAGTTTAATCTGATATTAAGCTTATCAGGTAAATTTCTCATATGAGAATAATCATTTTTTGATATTCCTTTCTTATATCTAGATTTCTGTATTTTCTCAGTAAAATAAAAAATTACTAAACATTTATTTTACATAGCATCTTTTCCTTCTGTCTCTAATCTTTCTATCACTTCTAACTCAGTTTGTGTTTGGGGCTTAGTAAATAGAATTATAGCTTACCTTTAATTATTTACCTAAGAATACACTACCTCAAATAGTCACAAAGTCAAAATTGCTATTCTACATTTTCTTAAATTTTTCATTTCTCAATTTTCAGTGGTATTCCATTGACTTTCTGACTCCTGCTTGAATAATTTTAAGCTATTTAATTTTCTTAACTGTAATAAAATCTCAATTCTTATGCATCCCTTCATTTAAACTACCAAGGGAAGAAACTCAATATGAATAGAAATAGAAGTCTATGGGATGGGGATGAGTGTATCCAAGATATGAGATTGCAAAGAACAGGAGAAAATACTTCTGGTATTAGGGAGACAAAACTATTTTTGATGACCAAGAAAAAAGGAGATCTAACAGGGAAAAAATCTAGAGAACTACACTATATGCCAGACCTGTATTAGAAAAAAAGATAGGGACGCCTGGGTGGCTCAGTTGGTTAAGCAGCTGCCTTCGGCTCAGGCTCAGGTCATGATCCCAGGGTCCTGGAATCCAGTCCCACATCAGGCTCCTTGCTTGGCAGGGAGCCTGCTTCTCTCTCTGCCTCTGCCTGCCGCTCTGTCTGCCTGTGCTCGTTCACTCTCTCTCCCTCTCTCTCTGACAAATAAATAAATAAAATCTTTAAAAAAAATCTTATAAAAAAAAAGAAAAAAAGATAAATAAAATGAATGTCCTAATGCCTTAAGAAATCCATAACTTAATTGGAAAGAAAAAAAAATGAACCAAATGATTCAAATACAAGAGACAGTTTGGAAACAAGACTATTTATATTAGTCTGGGAGGTGTGGGAATGCAGCCCAAAGAGATGACACATGAGGTGAGCCTTGAAGGATGAGGAAAATTAATCTAGGCAGCAAACGTATATTCTTGGTAAGTAAAATCCATGTACCTGAACACTGAAAACTATGAAATAGCATAGCAGATTGGTGGGACTTCGCATAGCTTGATACGCTACATTGAATGATGTATGCAGGAAAGCACTGGCAAGTTTATGGGAAGCACACATTTTCCCTTTAAAAATAAAGATATCTTCAAATTATGAAGGATTTAATGCTGTTTCCTTCCATTTTTGTGTTTCTCATATCTTGAGAGTTGGTATCCTAAAATGTTTGCCTCTGAACTGTTAGAACCTTGGAATGTGAATATTTTGAAAAGTATTGATGGAGTGGTTGAAAGCTTATTTGGAAAGATTTCTGTATGTGATAATATACATATGCTATTATGAAATGAAATAGTGATCATGAACCTACTGGCAGTGCAGACTTTTTACAGGTATTCTGGATACCCTGTGGTCATTTACTTTGTCCATGATAACTTAAGGGAAATCAAATATTTTTGCTGCTTTCAAATGACTTATTTGTAATGAAAAATAATTCATTCATTTTTGCAAGCATGTATGTAGGATGTTTAAAAATTATGTATACAATAAGATTTTTGTCTGTCCTATTATTATTCATAGCAAATTTCTTTTCAACAATAACATGAACGTGGAATTGTTTGTTAAAAAGGACGGAATCTAGCTAAACTGAAAGGATGAGTAGAAATGTCAGCTTTGATGGTAAGCTAAAGCACAGTTAGATTTTCCCCTATTTTAGTCTGTTGAAATTATATCTGTTCAACTATACATTTGATTTTCATATAGAAAAAGCAATGCAACTTAAAAAAAGATAAAGGAGGTTTTTTCTAGCTAATGTTATACTGAGGATGGCATTATTCATTTGGCTCAAAAATATCTGTTAATAACAGTAAAAGATGATGTGAAGCTGCATTGAGATTCTGAAACAAGCTTTTTGTTATGCACTATTGAAGTGACAGGGTAAAAAGTGCCTCCAAATGCAGTTCTAGAAATTAAAGAAAGTGTTGGATGAACTTTGGCCATTGTTACAGTCATTAAAGGTATTTTTAAAAATCATTTTTATACATATGATAAGGTAATGTGTAGAATCTGTCAAAGCAGAAGGAATACTTAGCTATAAAGATTTAATGATTTCAAAGGAAAGTACTCCCTAATGGCAAATCACCATTTATAGACAAATAGTAGGTCTGTCTAATGGAGCTTCCTATTTTCCTTGCATAAGTCACAAGTGAGACATGAATTTTACATCTGATGTGAAAATATATACAGTTATGGTTCCTTTGTGACTTGCACAAAAGTCTCTATCTTTGATAGAAACTAAAAAACTAAGTTTTATAACTTTTCTCTAAGAAAGCACATAAAAAGCCATCATAAAGAAAGCTATTGAGCCAAAGTTATTTTTTTTTCTTTTATGATCCCTTATCCAAAAGAAAAAAAAAAGAAGAAGAAGAAATCAATCACTAATGTGGGTGATTACTGCTAGCTACATGATATGCAAAATGTTTGAAGGCAAATTTTTCTTTGTAAACGTTTGGAAACTTTCAGAAGCAGTGAATATGATGCTGGATCTTTTTTGAGAACCCCTGACTCAGCCACCAAATAACCAGACTAATTGGCATGTTTTTGGAGAATAAATTAATTGCATTCAACTAAGTATAAGCTCTAGATCCCCCTGCTTTCTGATTCTTGACCAATGTCAAGATTCTTGACTTATAACCTTCCTATGGTATTATTTCTGCTTAGGACCTTAGAGTCACAGCTCACAGTCATCCCATCATTTTTAATTATATTAAGCAAGGATCAAATTTAGGTAAAAAATCTTGGTAATCTTTTTGAGATCATGGACTGGTATGGCCTTTATATTTTTATCATTGTTTCACAAAGTTTACTTATTTTCTTTCATTAAAAAATAATAATGTTACAATGAAAACCAATTCTGAGGTCAGCTTGTGTCCCAAATTTAGGCAATTGGATGCCCTCCTTTCCACATGTGGGTCCATCCAAGTATTTCTTATCCTTCAAATCAGATACTCTTCAATCTAGCCATCCGAGCGGGACACAGAAGAGTCACATGCCAGGTTATCTTTGCCATGAAACATTAGATTCCTTGATTAGATTTGCAGAGGGATGAAATAATTTTTTGTAATTATGCTATATTTATTCATTCATTTATTAAATAATTATACCCAATATACCTACTATGTGCTAGACTCTGCAGTAAATGTTAAGGTTATAATGGTGACATGATAGATATGGAACTTTCAAGCAGATAGTTAGGTAATGGCTTAAAGACATGATTTAGAGGAAGTACAGAGAAAGGACACCAAATCGAGTCTAGTGGGAGGGAGAAAACACTTCTTTAAGCAAGTAAACTAAATTCATACTTGGAATTATCCCAGCAGAGATAAAAATCTTCAAGGAAGAGTTAATAGCATTGGGAATTAAAGAGAAAATGTATTTAAAGAACCTTTGTTTGTTTGGCAGTGGCTAGTGAGAAGGCTGAAAAGGCTGGCAGGGGAAAGTATGAAGTGCTTTAAAAATAATTTTTGAAGATTTTGGAGTTTTCCTAGTGGTACTGAAAATCACTGAAGTGTTTTAAGCAGGAGTGTAATGTTCATTCTTGAGTTTAGGATAGGGCTCCACAAACTTTTTTTTTTTTTTTTTTGAGAGAGATTCTAAGCATTTTAGGCTTGTGGGCCACTTGTAAATAGCAATTCAAGTCTGCCATTGTAATGTGAAAACAAACATAGGGGAATGAGTATGACTGTGTTCTAATAAAACTTTGTTTATAAATAAAGGTATGAGTCTGTGGTCCACAGTTTGCCAATCCCTGGTTTAAGATATTCTGTATACAGCAATAAGAATACACTGAAAATTAGCATTTTAGGTGTAGGGAGAAACATTAGGAGAAAGATAAAGAAATCTATATGAAAGATGACCCTGGTTTAGACAAAGGTAATGAGGTGGGGAAAAGAAGTAAATATTTAAGATATTTAAGAGGTAAGGCCATCTGGGTGGCTTAGTTTGTTAGGCATCTAGTTCTTAGTTTTGGCTCAGGTCATGGTCTCAGTTCCTGGGATCCAGCCCAATGAAGGGCTCTGCCCTCAGTAAGGAGTCTACTTCTCTCCTTCTTTCTCTCTCCCTCTCCCTCTGCCCTGCTCCACACTTGCATACTCTCTCTCTCAAATTAATATATCTTTTTTTTTTTTTAAGTATTTAAGAGGTAGAAAGAACTAACAGAACTTGATAGTAGGTGGGGTATGAATGAGAAAAAAAAAAGTGATCACATCAGTTTCTGGGCTTCTAGCTTGACTGTGTGACAACAGGTGAGCATATGAACTGTGATTTTACCATATGCCAGTTACTGTTCTAAGCACTTTGTGTGTATTAACTCATTGAAGTTACTTATTCCTTTCTTCCTCCCTCCCTTCTTTCCTTCCTTCATATTGCGATAAGAACACTTAACATGGGATCTACTCTCTTAATAAATTTTTTTATACCTTAACAAATGTTTAAGTGTACAAAACAATACTGCTAGCTATCAGTACAATGACATACAGCAAATTTCTGAAACTTAACCATCTTACACAACTGAAACTTTATACATATGCAATAACAACTTGTCATTTTCCTTTCTCCCCAACCAACCCCTAACAATGGCCATTATATTCTCTGCTTCTATGTGTTTATTTTATATGCCTCATGTAAGTAGTATCATGCAGTACTTTCTTTATACTTCCACCCACAAAGTGTAAGTGTTTCAATTTCTCCACATTTTCACTAACAAGGTTATCTTTTTTTTTTTTCATAATAATCATTCTAACAGGGTAGGTGATATCTCATTGTGTTATTGGTATGTGTTTCACCAATGATAAGTGATGTTACCGATCTTTTCATGTTGATCATTTGCATGACTTCTTTGGAGAAATATCTATCGAATCCTTGACCATTTTTATTTATTTTTATTTTTTTAGATACATAAAAATAGAATTCTTTATTTTTATTTATTTATTTTAAAATATTTTATTCAATTATTTGAGAGAGGACAAGCTAGAGAGAGAGAGACAGAGAGAGAGAGAGCAGAAGCAGGGGGAGGGGCAAGGAGAGAAGCAGACTCCCACTGACCAGGGAGCCTGACATGGGGCTCAATCCCAGGACCCTGGGATCATGACCTGAACTGAAGGCAGATGCTTAACTAAGCTACCCAAGCACCCTTATTTATTTATTTATTTTTAAAATTCAATTATTACATACAGTATATTATTAGTTTCAGATGTAGTGTTCAATGATTCATCAGTTGCATATAACACCCAGAGTTCATCACATCATGTGCCCTCCTTAAAGCCCATTACACAGTTACCCCATTCCTCCACCCACTTCCCCTTCTTCAACCCTCAGTTTGTATCCCAGAGTCAAGCCCCTCATGGTTTGTCTCCCTCTCTGATTTCTTCCCATTCAGTTTTCCCTCCCTTCCCCTAAGGTCCTCTGCCCTATTCTTATATTCCATAGATGAATGAAACAGTATGATCATTGTCTTTTTCTGATTGACTTATTTCACTTAGAATTATACCCTCCAGTTTCATCCATGTTGATGTAAATTGTTGGTATTCATCCTTTCTGCTGACTGAGTAATATCCCACTGTATATATAAACCACATTTTCTTTATGCATTCATCTGTCAAAGGACATCTTGTCTCCTTGTACAGTGTGGCTTTGTGGACATTGTTGCTATGAACACCAGGGTACAGGTGCTCTTTCATTTCACTACATCTGTATCTTTGGGGGTAAATACTTAGTAGTGCAATTGCTGGATCATAGGGTAGCTCAATTTTAATTTCTTGAGGAACCTCTATACTGATTTCCGGAGTGGCTGTACCAGCTTGCATTCCTACCAACAACATAGGAAGGTTCCCCTTTCTCCACATCCTAACCAACATTTTTTATTTCTTGTTTTGTTAATTTTAGCCATTCTATTTAGTGTGAGCTGGTATCTCATCATGGTTTTGATTTGTATTTCCCTGATGCCAAGTTATGTGGAGCATTTTTTCATGTGTCTGTCGGCCATTTGTATATCTTCTTCAGAGAAATGTCTATTCATGTCTTTTGCCCATTTCTTGACTGGAGTATTTGTTTTTTGGGTATTGAGTTTGATAAGTTCTTTATAGATCTTGGAAACCAGCCCTTCATCTGATATGTCATTTGAAAATATCTTCTCCCATTTTGTCAGTTGGCTTTTAGTTTTGTTGATGGTTTCTTTTGCTCCACAGAAGCTTTGCATCTTGAAGTAGTCCCAGTAGTTCATTTTTGCTTTTGTTTCCCTTGCCATTAGAGAAGTGTCATGCAAGAAGTTACTGTAGCCAAGTCGAAGAGGTTGCTGCCTATGTTCTCCTGTAGTATTATGATGGGTTCCTGTCTCATGTTTAAGTCTTTCATCCATTTTGAATTTATCCCTGTGTATGGTGTAAGAGAATGGTCCAATTTCATTCTTCTACATGTGACTGTTCAACTTCCCCAGCACCGTTGATTGAAAAAACTGTCTTTTCACCATCCTGGTTTATTGGAGATTAGTTGAGTGTTCATTTCTGGGCTCTCTATTCTGTTCCATTGATCTGGATGTCTGTTTTCGTGTGAGTACCATGCCATCTTGATGATCACACCTTTGTAAGATAGCATAAAGTCAGACAATGTGATGCCTAGCTTTGTTTTTCTTTTTCAACATTTCTATGGTTATTCAGGGTCTTTTCTGGTTCCATACAAATTTTTTGAATTATTTGCTCTAACTCTGTGAGAAACGTCAATGGTATTTTGGTAGGTATTGCATTGAAAGTACAGATTGTCTGGGTAGCATAGATATTTTCACAATATTTCCAATCCAATTCACAATCTTCCAGTCCATGAGCATGGAATGTTTTTGTATTTCCTTTTGTCTTCCTCAATTTCTTTCATAAGTGTTCTATAGTTTTAGAGTACAGATCCTTTACCTCTTTGGTTAGGGTTATTCCTAGGTATCTTATGGTTTTTAGTGTAATTGTAAGTGGGATCAATTCTTAAAGTCTCTTTTTTCAATCACATTGTTAGTGTACAGAAATGCAAGTGATTTCTATGCATTGATTTTATTTCCTGTCATATTGCTGAATTCCTGTATGAGCTCTGGCAATTTTGGCAAGGAGTCTTTTGGGTTTTCCAGATAGAGTATTATGTCATCTACGAATAGAAAGAGCTTGACTTCTTTGCCAATTTGAATACCTTTAATTATTGGTATTATTTTTGTTGTTATTGTTTTCTGATTGTTGAGGCTAGGACTTCTAGTACTGTGTTGAATAAGAGGGGTGAGAGTGGGCATCTCTTTCATGTTCCTGACCTTAGGGGAAAATACTCTGAGTTTTTCCACATTGAGAATGATACTTGCTGTGGGCTTTTTGTAGATAGCCTTTATGATATTGAGGTATGTTCCCTCTATCCCCACACTTTGAAGAGTTTTAATCAGGTAAGTTTGCTGTATTTTGTCTATTTTTTTTTTTCCTGCATCAATTGATAGGATCATATGGTTCTTGTCTTTTCTTTATTAATGTGATCTATCATGGTCATTGATTTGCAAATGTTGAACCACATTTGCATCCCAGAAATAAATCCCACTTCGTTGTGGTGAACAATCTTTTTAAGGTACTGTTGGATCCTATTGGTGAGGATCTTGGTGAGAATTTTGCCATCCATGTTCATCAGGGATATTGGTCTCTAATTCACCTTTTTGATCAGGTCTTTGTCTGGTTTTGGGATCAAGGTAATGTTGGACTTATAGAACAAATTTGGAAGTTTTCCTCCCATTTCTATTTTTTGAAATATATATATTCTGCTGAAACAGTTTCAGCAGAATAGGTATTATTTCTTCTTTAAATATTTGGTAGAATTCTCCTGTGAAGCTTTTTGGCTCTAGAATCTAGTTTCTGGGAGGTTTTTGATTACTATTTCAATTTCCTTGCTGGTTATGGATTTTAAGATTTTCTATTGCTTCCTGTTCAGTTTTGGCAGTTTTTAAGTTTCTAGGAATGCATCTATTTTTTGCCTAATATGTTGGCAAAGAGTTGCTCATAATATTTTCTTAAAATTGTTTGTATTTCCTTGGTGTTGCTTGTGATCTCTTCCCCTTTCATTCATGATTTTATTAATTTTGGGTTCCTTCTTTTTCCTTTTTGATAAGTCTGGCCAGTGGTTTATTGATCTTATTAATTCTTTCAAAGAACAAGCTTCTAGTTTTATTTATCTATTTTACTGTTCTTCTGGTTTCTATTTCATTTGATTTCTGCTCCAATATTTATTAATTCTCTTTTCCTGCTTGGTTTAGGTTTTATTTGCTGTTTTTTTTTTTTTTTTCCAGCTCCTTTAGGTGTAAGGTTAGTTTGTTTATTTGAGAGTTTTCTAATTTTTTGTATTGCATTGCACTTCCCTCTTAGTAATGCCTTAGCTGTATCCCAAAGGCTTTGAAGAGCTGTGTTTTGATTTTCATTTGTTTCCATTATTTTTTTAAAGTCTTCTTTGATTTCCTGGTTGACCCATTCATTCATTAGTAAGATGCTCTTTAGCCACCAAGTATTTGAGTTCCTTCCAAATTTTCTCTTGTGACTGAGTTCAAGTTTCCAAGCACAGTGGTCTGAAAATATGCAGGGAATAATCCCAATCTTTTGATATTGGTTGAGACCTGATTTGTGACCCAGTATGTGATTTATTCTGGAGAATGTTCCATGTGCACTTGAGAAGAATGAGCATTTTTTTGTTTAGGATGGAATGTTCTGTATATATCTGTGAAGTCTATCTTGTCCTGTGTGTCATTCAAAGCCTTTGTTTCTTTGTTGATCTTCCACTTAAATGATCTGCCCATTGCTGTGAGTGGGGTGTCGACGTCCCCTACTATTAATGTAGTATTATCAATGTGTTTCTTTATTTTGGTTATTAATTTGTTTATATAATGGGCTGCTCCCATGTTGGGGGCATAATTATTTATAAATGTTAGATCTTCTTGTTAGATAACCCCTTTAAATATGCTATAGTGTCCCTCTTCATGTTTTACTATAGTCTTTGATTTATAATCTAATTTGTCTGATAAGAAGATTGCGACCTCAGTTTTCTTTTGAGGTCCATTAGTGTGGTACATGGTTCTCCACCCCCTCACTTTCAGTCTGGAGGTTTCTATAGGTCTAAAATGAGACTCTTGTGGACAGCATATGGATGGGTCCTTTTTTATCCAATCTGATACCCTGTTTTTAATTAGAGCATTTAGCCCACAGTAACTATTGAAAGATATGAATTTAGGGTCATTGTATTGTCTATAAAATACCTGTTTCTCTAGATTGTCTCTCTTTCTTTTTGGTCTATGTTACTCATGGGCTCTCTCTTCACTTACAGGATCCCCCTTAATATTTCTTGCATGGCTGCCTTGGTGGACACATATTCTTTCAGTTTCTGTCTGTCCTGGAAGCTCCTTATCTCTCCTTCCATTCTCAATGACAGCCTTGCTGGATAAAGTTCTTGGCTCCATGTTCTTCTCATTTAGTACCCTAAATATATCATGCCAGACCCTTCTGGTCTGCCAGGTTTCTGTGGATAGGTCTGATGTTAGTCTGATGTTAATCCCTCTGTAGATAAGGAACCTCTTGTCTCAAGCTGCTTTCAGGAGTTTCTCTTTTTCTTTAAAATTTTCAAGCTTCACTATTATATGTTGGAGTGTTGGTCTATTTTTATTGATGCTGGTAGGAGTCCTCTTTACCTCTTGGATATGAATGCTTATTTCTCTCCCCAGGTTAGGGAAATTCTCAGCTATGATTTGTTCAAATATACCTTCTGGCCCTCTCTCCCTCTCTTCACCCTCAGGTACCCCAAGAATTCTGAGCTTGGTATGTTCATGGCATCATTGATTTCTTGAAGCCTTTTTTCATGGGCTATTAGTTGTTTTTCCCTCTTTTTCTCATCTTCCTTCATCTCCATCAACATGCCTTCTAGATCACTTTCTCTTCTGCCTCATTCACCCTAACTGTTAGAGCATCCAGTTTAGAATCATCTCAGTTATAGCATTTTTAATTTTAGCTTGATTTGATCTCATTTCTGCACTAAGAGATTCTCTAGTGTCTTTTATGTGTTTTTCAAACCCAGCTATTAACTTTATAATTGTTATTCTGAATTCAGTCTCTGACATCTTACTTATACTCATATTGATTAGATCTGTAACAAAAAAACATTACCTCTGGCTCTTTCTTCTGTTATGAATTCCACCTTCTAGTCATTTTGCCCAGAGAAGAATGAAAGAGTGAGTGAGGAAAATAAATAAATAAATAAATATGTGTGTGTGTATATATATATATACACACATTGACCATGACCCAAGCAAAATACACACTAGACAAATCCAAGGCAGTCACAAACCAAAACAGAAAAGCAAACAAACTAAAACAAAAACAAAAAAATAAGAGGGGGTGGACAAGGCAGAGTGATCCACATGTTCCTGAGTGAATTTTGGTCTGTGTGTTATAAGACACTAAATCCCAAAATTGCAAAGAAAGCTAAATTTATGTATATATATATATATATATGTATATATATATATATATATAGCTGAATAGAGGGGAAAAAAGGCACAAAATGAAGCATACACACAGACATACACACAGGGTTGATTAAATAAGAAACTAGTTGAAAAGAGGAAAATAAAAAAAAATAGGAAAAATTTAGACTGAAAATTAAATGAATTAGAAAAATTCTCAAGTTCTATTTACTATTTTCTCCTAGAAGTAGAGTTTTATATTCTTGTGGACTCTGTAAACTAGTTGTGCATCTTTTCTTCCAGTTGGTCTTCTCAGGGAGGGGCATGCTGTGCTCCTTCTCAGGTGTCTTTACCTGAGTGGAGGAGTACCACTGCTTACTAGGGAGCTGAACTTAGTGTAAGCTGGTCCTCTGCATGGCTTTTGTTCTCTAAAGGCTTTCCACCTTTCTTTAAAGGATCAAAATAAAAATGGCTGTGCCCTGATCTCAAACCTCAGAGCCAAAAGATCACATTTCCCCCTCTTTAGTAAACCCTCTGGAACAAATTGTCTTCATTTTTGTGTATACCAAACTCCACTGACTCCTGCTGTGTTTTCCCACACCAATCTTCCTGGGGTAAATCTGAGGGTCCCTTGTTTTTGCCCTTTGTAGTGCCCTGGTGCTGAGAGTGTTCACAGGACTGTGCGAGTTCCCACTCTGCTGCTCCTGGGCATAGCTGAATGTCACTGTACTGTCCTTTATGGGGCTGTTGCTCTCAGAGCTATTGCCCAGTTGTGGGCACACCCATTCTGCCCTTCTTAGGGTATGACAGACAGTTGGTGTGTTTCAGTCCTCTGGAGGGTTTTCAGGGGGTGAGTGGTCACCTGACCTGCCTGGCTCACAGTTTATGGGTGACCTGAGCTGAGAGTCCCCTCATGGGTTCACTGACAGTAATCAATTTCCCCACTCCACTACTTGGAAGTGTACTTGGGCACTCCTGTTAGTTCTGTGAATCCTAGGATCTTGAGACCACACTGACACACCTAGAATTTTGCCCTTTTAATCCCCTGAGCCCTTTCAGGCAGGGTTGTCTCACTGGAGCAGATTTCTAAGGGTTCTGATTTTGTCCTCAGGGGTTGTGTCACTTTCTGGTAGTCAGCTTATTGAAGCTCCTTTCCCCTGTTTATCTTCTGCTATCTCCCCTTGGATTCATGTCTCTGAACCTCCTACCTTACAAAAAGCAGTTGCTTTTCTACTTGTAGAGTCTCAGATTTTTTTTTTTTTTTTTTTTACATCTCAAGCTGAATTCATGAGTGTGCAGAATGGTTTGATAGCTATGTAGCTAAATTCAAGTGACCTGATGAAATAAGGTCCCCTACTCTACCACTGTCTTGCTTCAAAACTCCCATTTTTGAATATTATTATTTGGGTCTACTATTGAGTTAAAAAGTGCCCTGTATATTCTGATATTAGCCATTTATCAGATATATGGTTTGCGAATATTTTCTCCCATTCTGTAGATTGCATTTTCATTCTGTTATTCCTTTACTGTGCAGAAGCCTTTTAGACTGATGTAGTCCTGCTTATTAGTTTTTACTTTTATTGCTTGTGCTTTTAGTTTCATATCCAGGAAATCATTACCAAAACAATGTCATGAAGATTTTCTCCTATGTTTTCTCCTAGAGGTCTTATCATTTCAGGTTTTAGATTTAAGACTTTGATTCATTTTGAGTTGATTTTGAATATGGTTTAAGATTTTATTCTTTTGCATGTTGATATTGTTTTACAAGCATCATCTGTTCAAGAAATTATCCTTTTTCCATTGTGTCCTCTTGACATCCTTTTTGAAGGTCAGTATCACATATGTGTGGGTTTATTTCTGGGTTCTCTAGTCTGTTCCTTTGATTTATATCTGCCTTTCTGCTGGAACCATGTTGTTTTAATTACTGTAGCTTTGTTATATGATTTGAAATTGATAAGTGTGATGTTTCCAAATTGGTTTTTCTTTCTTATTGTTTTTACTATTTGGAGTCCTTTGTGAATTTTATAATTTTCTTGCATGTCTATAAAAAGTCATTGGAATTTTAATAGGGATTGCACTGAATCTGTATAATGTTTTGATAAAAATGGACATTTTAAGTCTACTTATCTATAAGACAAAATGTCCTTCTGTTTGTGTGTTCTTTAATTTACTTCATAAATGTTTTGTAGTATTCAGTATACAACTCATATCTCTTTAAGTTTTTTCCCAAGTATATTCTTTCTTTTAGTGCTATTGCAAATGGAATTGTTTTCTTAATTTCCTTTTTAGATTGTTAGTTTTTAATTGTATAGAAATGCAACCAGTTTTTGCATATTGGCTTTGTATCCTGCAACTTTACTGAATCCACGTATTGGTTCTAACAGTTGTGTTTGTGCATGTAGAGTTTTTAGGTTTTTTTGGAGGATATATGATCATGCCATCTGCAAATAGATAATTTTGTTTCTCCCTATCTGATTTAGATGACTTTTATTTATTGCTCTGATAATCCTAGTATTATGTTGAGTAAAAGTGTTAAGAGTGGGTATTTTTGCTTTTTTCTTGATTTTAGAGGAAAAGCATACAGTTTTTCATCTTAAGGTAGGATGCTAGCTGTTGGATTTTCATATGCTGCCTTTAATATGTTAAGGTAACTCCCCTCAATTCTAGTTTGTTGAGAATTTTTATCATGAAAAGATGTTGAATTTGGTCAAATGCTTTTTCTCTATCTAATGAGATGTGGTTTTTATTTTTCTTTCTGTTAATAGAATGCATCTTAGTAATTGACTTTTATATGTTTGATCATCCCTGCATCTCAGAGATAAATTTCATTTGGTCAAGTTATATAACTCTTTTCATATGCTGTTCAATTTGATTTGTTAATATTTTATCGGTGATTCTTTTATCTGTCTTCATCAGGGATTTTGGCCTCTTGGTTTTCTTTCTTTGTGTGTCTTTGTTTGGCTTAGGTATCATCAGGGTCATGCTGTCCTGATAAGAGTTTGGGAGTTTCCTCCTGTTCAACCTTTTGGAAGAGTTTGAGAAAGATTTTCATTAATTCTTCTATAAATGTTTGATAAAATTCACCACTGAACCATCTGTCTGGGATCTTTTGTTTGTTTGGACATTATTGATTACTTATTTAATCCCTTGGTTAGTGACTGATCTGTTCAGATATTCTATTTTTATTATTCAGTCTTCATAGATTGCATGTTTCTAGAAACTTACCCTTCTAGATTATCCAATTTTAAACATATAATTATTCATAGCCGTCTCCATTGATCCTTTTATTTTTGTAGCATCAGTTTTAATGTCTTCTCTTTCATTTCTGATTTTATTTATATGAATCTTCTTTCTTATTTTCTGAGTCTAGCTATTGGCTTGTCAATTTTATTTATCTTTTCAAAAAGCCAGCCATCAGTTTTGTTGATTTTTTTATATTGTTTTTCTGTTCTGTATTTCATTTACATTTACTCTAATCTTTATCATTTCCTTCTTTCTGCTAATTTTGGGTTTAGTTCATACTTTTTCTAGTCTTTGAGCTATGAAATTAAATTGCATACTTAAACTCTGTTTTTGGCTATTTCTCACAATAAACTTCCCTCCTAGTATTCCTTTTCTGTATCTCATAAATGTTCATATATTGTATTTTGTTTTCATTTATCTTAAGACATTTTCTAATTTTTCTTTTGAATGTTTTCTATGACCAACTTGTTGTTTTGTGTGTGTTGTTTAATTCCACATGTTTGTGAATATTCTAGTTTTTCCTTTTTTTATTGCTAGTTTCATTTCATTGTGGTAGAGATGATACTGAGTATCATTTCAATTATAAATTTCTTAAGCATTGGTTTGTGTCCTACCATGTGATCTATCCTGGAGACATTTCCATGTGTGCTTGATAAGAATGTTTATTCTCCTGCTGTTTGGTAGAATGTGTATATGTATAGGACCAAATGTCCATTTGGTCTGTTATGTTGTTCAAGTCTGCTATTTCCTTGGTTTTCTGCCTGGATGTCCATTATTGGAAATGGAGTATTGAAGTTTCTTATTGTTTTTTTTTTTTTTTTAAGATTTATTTATTTTAGAGAGAGAGAAGGAGAAAGAGAGAAAAAGAGAGGTGTGGGAGGGGCAGAGGGAAATGGAAAGAGAGAATCTCAAGCAGACTGCCCACTGAACTTGGAGCCCCATATGGGGCTTGATCACACAACCCTGAGATCATGACCTGAACTGAAATCAAGAGTTGTATACTCAACCAACTGAGACACTCAGTTGCCCCTTGAGGTTTCCTATTATTATTGTATTGCTCTTTATTTCTCCCTTCAAGTTTGTCAATGTTTATCTTATGTATTTAAATGTATTTACATGGGGTGCATATATATTTATAATTGTTATATTTTCTTGGTGAATTGACCCTTTAATCATTATGCAATATTTTTCTTTGTCTTTTGTAATGATTTTTGACATAGTCTACTCTGTCTGATGTAAATATAACACCCACATTTTCTTTTGGTTGTTATTTATATGGAATATTTTTTTCTATCTCTTCACTTTCAACCTATGTCTGTCCCTAAATTAAAACTGAGTATCATATAGAAAGAAACCAAGAGACTAATTTAGTATGGCTGGATTTTAATCCCCCCCATTAACTACTACTTTTTCTTTTGAATGGGGTGTTTAATCTTTTGAATGGGCTGTTTTTTATTTGTTTACCTGTTTTCCACTCACTCAGTCAAGGGGGCAAAGTTATGGCATGAAGTAGCTTGCTAGTTCAAACAGCACTCTTTGTTCTCCATGGCACTGAGGTGACTAGAATATGCCAGGTCCCATTAACACTCTGGGACAGGTGACACTGAGGCCAGTACCTCAAGCAGCCCCCAGAAAGATCAGATGTTAAAAATATATTCCAGTATTTTCTTTCTCTTCTAAGAAAGAAGTTTCCTTCCATTTGTATGGTGCTATCTCCAGAGTAGGGTTTATAGAGAGAGAGTCTCAAATATTCTTACTGGCTTTAATGTGGCTGGTTTTTCTTTTGCCTAGGATGCAACAGCCTCTCAACTAATTTCCAGATTTCCCACACAACATTGCTATGTCTATTGTTGAATTAGTGTGCCTGTGAGGTGAAGGACATTCTAGGGCTTTCTAATATGCCATCTTCTTGCTATCACTATCCTCAATTTATTTTTTATAACAACTCTATGAAATACAAATTACTGTCTTGTCTAATTTACACAGGAAGTACAGAAAAGGACTTTGGAATGAATTCTGTTAAGATGGAAGGAATACAGGAGAGGACAAACCAATAAAGAGAAAGACATTGAAAATATTGGAAAGATTAACAATCAAGAGGATATGCTAAGAAAGTAGAAAGGGATAAGATGTAAAATGAAATTAGATTTATCTGCATAGATAGAGGTTATTACATCAGTGATAAAGATGCCTTTTTGATGTTGTCCTAAAATAAGGTAAGGGAAACATGGTATTTTTGGAATTTGGGAGGTTTGTAGGTTTAGAGTCAAGAAGTCAAGCAAATTTTGTCCAATGGTTTCAATAATCTCTCTAAGGTGACATCTGGCATTGCCTGCTAAAGCAGTATGCAGAGGTTTGAGGAGAGTGTGAATTCTGGAATTAGTTACTATATAGATATAGCAGGTTACTGGCAGCACAAAAGGTCTGTTAGGGACAATATATTAAAGTGGAAGCATTTTGTAGAATTCTCTGCTTTTTTCAATAATGCTAAGCAGCTTGAGGAGAGGCATGCTGATATTGAATGAATAGATTCAGTGAGGACTCCAAGATTAGACATAAAAAAAGAACATTGTAGCAAGAGAATTAGACGTAAAAGACAGTGACTAAAATAGACTATGTACTCTACTTTTGTAAGGTAAGAAATTAAGACAAAGGTCCTTATAGAGATGGAGAAATTAGAGATCATGGATAAGGATAAGGTAATTTTGATGTGGCTGAAGACTGAATGGGGTTGCCAATAATGCAGTAAAATATTTGTAAAGATGAGAAGTCATAGAAAGTGTTATAATTGATTTTATTATTTCCAATGCAACACAATTCCACATATGGATATATATCTTAATGAAAAAAGATTCTCTCTTATTTTGCCCTCTGCTTTGCTCTCACCTTCTATTATAATGTTTCAGTTTAACCAGAAAAGTTGACTTGTTTCCCTGCTCTCCTTCAAAATTTGGTGCTTATAGTTTGGAATATTGCAATGTATTATCTTTATGACTTTGTATATGTTTTTTTGTAGAAAGTGGATGTTTTAGATTAAAATTTACATGGGAAAGGGCTTACTGTGCAGAAAGACTACAAAGCTTGTGATCATTCACTG